>JAMZAV010013844.1:0-15858 GCA_024449915.1 Sweltsa coloradensis | reverse complement strand
GTAGAGCCATAATATGCTTCTGACCAGCGCTCTAATTGTATGTGCTACTGCAGACAGCCTGGCAGTAGTGAACCTGAAATACTGTAACATAAGCCTTGTTCACAACTAGTGTAGTAATTAGTAGTAATTAGTCGTAATTCGTAAGAATTGGATTTTGGGCGATCAATTAGTTATGACAACCTTGCACCTTACGACGAGTTGTGAACATACTAATTGAAACAAATACTTGACAACACCAAAAAATATGCCTTCAGACTTGCACCTTATGGATCAATTGTTCACTAGCTAGACTAAATATCTTTTTTTAAAGAAAGGTATAAAGTCCATATTTATATCATGATAATTCTGAAGTGACTGGATAAGAGGTTTTAATTTTTACTGTTTAGGTTTGGGTACAATACAAAATTATTGTGCACCCTCCCTCTTGTCTAATTTGCAGCATTTGTTCCTTATTGTTGGAGGCTGGCAAAATTAAATGTCCCTTACTACATAGGTCACTGCGATGAGGCGAGTTAATTACACTCGTTTGGGTTGACTAATTAATGAATTGCTTGGTAAATTACAAATCTAGGGCAAGCTGTTCATTTACCCAACAAATATTATACACAAATATTTACCGGCGCAAAGTTGCGTCTCGTTAGAAATGGCGGACTTTGGCAAATCCATATTTTAAATTATAGGGCTATAAAAACTGTGTGCACAAAGGTAGTTGCGTTAGCAGACTCAAGTAGCTAGGTACTCTGGATGTGATGCAAATGTCGACCCTCACTTTTTTTGCATCAGAAAATGAATATTTTAACTAAAATATTTGTACCAACATATAGTAAAGCAATCAAGAAACATGAAATATTGAGTAAAAATTTGCAATTTTCAAAATAAAAATCAAGTGAAATTTGAACCCCCCGACCCTTAGTATAGAAATACTCTCGTTAACCGATACCAAAATGGACGGTAAATATTGCGACTTTTGACCACTACATACATTGCAGGTTGACTAAGTAATAAACAAAATGTAATAATTGCTGTTTAATGTGTTGCAACAGAATTTGAATAAAAATTGTTAAAACACATCTAGGATCTGCTTTTTGTAGAAAAGATAACTGTAGAGTGTAGATCTAGAGCAGTGATTCCCAACCAGTGTGTCGCGGAGGTGTTAGTAGTGTGCCGCGAAATATTAGCCAAATCGTATAGGAACATGGTAGAAAAAACTGTTGATTATTTCAAAATTCAAACGCCTTATTAACGACCAATCCAAACAGGCAAAAAAGTTTGAAAAAGAAGTGACTGTCTCGGACAAGGCTCAAATTGCTAGCTTTAAAGTTGCAGAACTTGTTGCAAAATGCATGAAACCCCACTTGATTGCAGAGACCTTGATTTTATCGGCCTGTCAAGAAATTGTGAAAACAATGGGACCCGAGGCTGCGCGGGAAATATTAAAAGTGCCCCTCTCGGACCACACATGAGTAGAAGAATTGAAGCGATGTCTTCAGACATTGAACAAAACGTGAAGGAAAAATTGCAGTCTGGCAAGAATTTTGGACTACAACTGGACGAGGACAGATGGAACTGGCAAAGCTCAGCTTCTTTCTCACTTATGTTAGGTTTTTCAATGACAAGAGAATACTAGAACAATATTTGTTTTGTCGTGAATTACAAGAAAACACAACGGGTGAGGATGTGTTTGAATGTGTTTCCAAATATTTTGAGGAAAACATGTTCGAGTGGTCGTCCTGTACTTCGATTTGTACTGAGGGTGTACCCTCAATGACAGGCAAAATGAAAGGCTTCGTTGCGCGAGCGAAACTTCGCAACCCAAAGTTGATCACAACATTATTTTTTGCATCACGACGAAGCACTTGTTTCGAAGACCATCGGGGATGAACTCAAAATCAGTTCTAGATCAAGTTGTAAAAATGGTAACTATATCAAGGAAGGCCACTCAAATCACGTTTATTTTCCAAATTGTGTGAATTGATGGGGGGGGGGGGGAATCCAAAAATGGTAGTGTGCCGAAAAATTGTTCCATTACTAACAGGTGTGCCTTGGCTGTAAAAAGGTTGGGAACCACTGATCTCGAGTACCCTTGCATGTGGACTATCGACTACCGCTGAGTTGCCATCCACGAAGGAGATCATCCAAGTGAACGGTGGACTCTGATATCAACCATATTGGTTTCTTCAATTGAACAGTTAATCAGGATCGACGTGCAACACACATGAGCGCATTTCTATGCAGTTTTTAACTTTTAATATGCTACTACGAGTGAGTATGTAATAGACTTGCGTCAAGGAAATAAATGTGTATATAATATATAGAACAGTACAATACACAATACAATATATTGCTTATTTATTTATTTATTTATTTATTTACATAACGTCTCCTATTAAGTTATAAAAACTGATTTACAAAGTAAATTCTTGTTTGAATGGTACAAACATTTCTTCTTACAGTACACGTACTTATGTACAACCACTTCTTATGTGGGTATTCTCATCTGACGCACTGAACACAGTTCCTGCATTTCACTTGCGGTAGCAATTATTTCCAGATTAGGGCTAATATATAATTTAATCATATAACTTACTCTTTCTTATCTATTTTGCATATTCCTTATTCCAAGTAGGGTACTACTTACTATAACCCAACATACATAACTACAGAACGAAAAAAGAAAAGCATTTTCTTGTAACGAACTTTAATGAAATAATGCAAAACAAATTTCACCTTTCTAAAAGTAGGATCTTCAATAATTTGTATTTTACAACAATTTTTTTAATACTGATTTATCACTTTCTCAGGCAGTTTTATGTTCTACCCAGCCCTGACTCGAGAATCCAAGATTCATAATAAAAATAAAATATACATTTTTCCCATATTACCATTAGGAATTTAATAGGTAGAATGAAAATAAACTTACATTTACCATAATTTCTTTTGGTGCTACGGCAGTCTATAAACGTGAACAATATTATTTTTTAAAGAAAACAATTTAACCTTTTCCGTAGAAGTAGTAGCAGCAACTAGTATCACATAACATATTATAGGAAGTAGGAACTCTTTTTTAACATAACTCATTATTAATTAATAACCTAAGTGCCGGGTACATTATTCAAACAAAAATTGTCTGAGATTTTTTGTCCAATCAGCTGTGAATTATTTCCACAAATTTCCAGAATGTTTCATATTAATATTATTATTAATAATAAGGTTTGTTGCTGGCCATTACTTGCATTTACTCATCTTTACTTTTAAGAGGATCTCTTTGCGTTATTAAAAAGACGCTTTTTGAAACCAAGATTTACTCTTAATATATAATATAGTAGTGTCAAAAAATAAACATGTGAATCACGCTTACACATGTACTACATAAGTACTACTATACATTATGATTTTAATTTTTAACTTGAATTTTAATTAACCATAATTTTTATTTGTATTATGCACGTATTTGCAATGAGGTTAAAGTTAACTCTCTTTAACGGACCAACCAAGAAAATCATAATCGTTCAACTCTTGATAACTCGATAAAAAAAAAGAATTAAAAAAGGATCTGTGAAACAAATTGCTATTTTTTTAATTTTGTGATCCGAGTAAGTAAGTGCAGTCTTTGTTAATTGCTGTTTTGGAATCTCTATCTAATATTATCTATGTATTATAGTGAGATCGGATAAAAGGACTGTTTGAACATACAACTCTCCAATCTACGTACTTCAATGTATGTACTACTGTAATTTTGGCTCCAATGATCAAATCCATTATTTCATGTAGTTCAGGTGATATAAGGTCTAGCTGGAATTACAGAGTTTTCTGCCCGTGGATAGAAATCTTGCTCATTTTTCATGGGATTCCTCTGTTGGTCTGTAGTACGTGGATGCAGCGGATTACCCTGCGCTTGGTAAACCCGCGAGGTTCCAGTCACAGGAGTGGCAGAGCTTGGCTGTAAACAAGGTAGTTTCATTAACCCCTTATCATACCATTAATACACACTTGTTTTGCCATGAAATACTATTTAAAATCGAAAAAATGGGGAAAAAATAAATTATAAATTTTCTTCTCCTTTTCGGATTTTTAAAAAATCTTATCCCACATTGACATTTTAGAACCCCCCAAAAAATGATGAAATTCTAAAAAAATAAAAATTACTATTTTTGGGTATTTAATCAAGCTTTTTAGATAATTTGAACGGTTCTCATCCGATCTTGACATTTTGCTCCCCCCTCTCTCCCCCCCGACCCTTGGCCACTATTCCCCAGGATAATTTCCCACTCCCCATTTTTTTAAAAATCCCCACAATTTGTAATATTCTAAAAAACACACAATATATTAAAAATTAGATTCTCCTCAAAATATCTATTGACAAAAAAACACCCTCTGATGCCCGTCTGACAAGACGTGGTAGTATGGCAAGTGGTTAAAGTATACATAGCCTACCTAGTCAAAGTAACGTGACTTCGTAATTCTATCAGATAAATAAGATAACATCATGACCTACATGCATTATGCGGGGGAGTCGAAACTCAATGCAATACACACATGCATTTATTCTACAATCGGTAGACTTGGCAACGTTTTCGAATCCGTCTCCTATTTTATTTTCGTTGTCGAAAGCACTTACAAAAACAAAATTGATGTCACATCACGAGTTCATATATACAAAATCTATAAATTTTTTATGTAATCATGTAACATATCTTCCCAAGCCGAGAAAATGAATGAAAGAAGGATTGAAGGAAGAAGATTGGGGAGGACAACAAAGTGATTGAAGGAGACCGTAAAAAATATATACATATATAAAAAGAAAGAACATAATGATTAATGAAGTATCAAGAGGAGAGCTAAAAGAAACTACTGATGAAAGAAACTAGACAGATTTAAAATACTTTTTCTTGATGGAAGAAGTGTGTGAAACCCCCTTGGTGGTCAATTTTGATATTCTGAATTTATATCTAAGGATGTTATGTTTTATGTTTTTACTTTTTATATGCTTTTAAATTTTAAATTTATGTTAGTCTATACCTCAATGTAAAATGGCAGAAATGCTGCACTCATGAGTGAACCATAAATAAATAAATCGGGAGACTTTGAGGCAAGTGGAGGGAGCTGGGAAGGATAGAAAGAAGTGGAAAAAGTTGTCTGCAAAATCCAAGCTGACTCTGCCAGAAGCGGGATAACGGTGGATGGATGATATTGATTGATGATGCTAAACAAACCTTGCTTCAATACCGTTACATTTTCTTGATTTGTTGGTATACAGGTCACTAACTTTATATTGTTTAGTACTAGGAAAACGCTTAAGTCCCGCCGCGTTGTTGGATGAGCGTAATTGGTGCATTGAGCTGCCATGTGTTATGCGGATTTTCTGTTGTTCTGTGAAAAAATCAGAACTTTGTTGAAGATTTGTTTTAAATTAAATTAAATTAAATAAAAAATTACCTTTTTTTTTAATTAATCGTAATTTTAAAAAAAGGAAAAAATCGTAATATTGAAATTTTCATAAGAAATAATTATTTGATTACGCTCAAATTTCACACGAATATATCAATTCATAAAATTAAGGTTCTGTGAAAAAATCATTACAATCGGATAAAGCATGTAGGAGTTATAAGTCGAAGAAATTTAAAAAAAAATCGAAAAAAATCCTAAAATTGCGTTTTTTATAAGAAATAATTTTTCGATTGCGCTCAAAAACATGGCAGTTCTTAGTTCAGAGATTTCGAAGGCCTCCATAAAATTTCATCGCAATCGGAGTATCGGTTTAGCCGGAATCGTGTTGACAGACAAAAATACAAAAAAAAAGAAAAAAAAAACATTCCGGATTTTTTTCTCCAGTGTAGTGAAATGGAATCTTCGCTTCGCTCGCTACGCTCATCCAATGATTGTTGCACAAGCTTTTGTTTCGACTTTAGAATATTGAAAGGTTCTAATCATGAATGATACTACCTAATTTATAATTACTTGAAAAGTTGAAGTGATCGTGGGCAAGACAAAACACAGTTGCACAAAAACTTACTGCTTTACGAAGCTTAACTGCTACATCTTGCATAAGCCTGCCGGTGGACACTTTTTACATTTTATAACAAAGCTTTAAGCTTCTTACACCCGGCCAACAATGATAATATCCTTGCTACAGCTGCAAGTCCAACAATGGGAAATTAAACTCTAGTATATTTAAAAAATAATAAAATTGTATTTGTTGTATAGCTGCGCCATCGAAAGAATGCAGATGCTAGCGGCATGGGCGGGCCAATGAGCGATTGGTATTTTACTATTTTAAATTAGGGGCAGCTGATTGGCTAAAACTAGCCCGCCGGTGACGTCCCCACCTGCAAACTTCCAATGGAGTAGCTATATCAATGTTGAATGTACTTTGATCAGCGATGTATCAAAACTTTAGTTTTACTTTTACATTGAAGTTGAGTCAGACCCAGTTGTGGCTAGAATATAGAATGTGTTGGGGTATAGAGTTATATTTAAACTTAATTTATTATGGAAATCAATCCAGAAATAAAAAAATCCGTCTCATTTCTGGATTTATTATTTCTGGATTGATTTCCATGGACCATATGTAATCAATTACACCTATGGGAATGTCTCCTTGATAAAAGTGAAGTAGGCCTATGTGCCAGAATGCCAATATCAATAATATTAAACTACCGGTACCGGGTACATAGCTAATTATTTTTCTAATATTTATAGCCCTAATTTACTTTGATGTGATTATACCTAAGCGAATGTGATCCCTCTGTGCTTGTGACGAAAATAGTTAATAAAGAACTTTGTTAAAACAGAGTCACTTTACATGACATCGTTAATTAAAAATCTTTAAAATTACTTTGTTTAATCCAGGACTTTGTGATATGAGAGATCTTTATAAGTGGGCTCGGCTGTATTTGTATCAATAGCCAACCGGTAACCAGTGGTGTAACTCAAAATGGCGGGGCCCGTATGCAAGTTCAATTTCGTGGCTCCTACTTTCGGGACAAAGTATGGTTGCGTGGTATAGCCGGAGTCTGGGGTGAAGCTCCAGCCGACAAAGCCATTTTTGCCGTAGACAAAAAAAATTTAGTCTACATTGTAATATTGGATGGCAATTAAAACACATTTCAAGGCGACTTTGTATCCCAAATAACAGTGAAATGTAAAGTCGAAATAGCCCATTTTTTTAGTACTAATACCGGGTGGTGGTCGCGGGGCCCGTAAGCACCGCTTACCTTGCACCATAGCGAGTTCCGCCACTGCCGGGTAACGGTTATTAGCAGAGTTAAATAAATTCTTATGCCCGAATTGTCTCCAGGCAAGTAACACAATTCAAATTAAGTGGACAGGTAAAGTAAGTTTAGAAACAATAAATCTAGCCCAGAGTAGATAAGTTCAAGTTTAAGGACACAATAAAGTACAAACTAAAGCCCCGAGAAGAGATTGTTATTTCATTAATATGCATATTTCTTTATGCAAGTCTTAAATTAGAATATCTTTGTAGTAGCCTACGTATCAGGAATCAGGATCATACCTTATTAAGCCGCCCTGGTTTTGTAGGCGACCCAAACATTGCTGACAAATCCTTCTCTAGAAGCAAGCAGCGGTCCTTTTTCAGCAGGAGCTTCTTTGAAATTGCACTGGGAGTCTTTGGAATGAAGCTTTTCTTTTCACCCTGTAACATTTTAATTCATACAGTTTTGAGTCTACTATTTCTACTCTCTAAAATATTTTGCCATCCACAGTGGCTTTTTGTGTGGTTGGGACTCGGATCCAATTGATCCAAAAGACGACGAGTGAATGAAATATTTTTTGGTGATTTATTGGGTGAATACACTATTATTAGTCTATTAGACGTCCCTTACAATACAAGCAACAAAAACAAATAATCTACCACATTTATATCTCATTATGATGATATTTTATGATATTTTGCTGACCATTTTTTACTAGACTTGAAGGCAGGTATATATTATGCTATTCCAGACCAAGATTAGAAGATTAGAAGTCCAACAGAAGAAGAGCCAAATAACATCATTAAATTTGAAATCAAAATCTTACTTACCGGTACCTCTACAAATAGGTACCTTTAGTACCGGTATCTATACAATTTTGAAGCCAAGTCACTATAGGATCATATTCATGCGTTATTTTTTCCGAATTGTTGATCATAGAGTGCATTGCCGACGGTGTTACAATCCTTCGGTCATTTGTATCTTAACTACGATATACGTAGCTTATAGCAAGTAGCAACATACCTGGTTAAGAAAACTATTCTTTCTAGGTAAACTGTGCTCTTCATACTGTTCTAGATTTGGGTGTCGACTAGTATCTGCTGTATCAGTCAACACTTGTTGGTCTTCATCTGCCGACATGGCTGCATTGTCCATTCTCTTTCGAAATGAAAAGTTGGCCTGTCTGTTCGAATGGCCTGGAAATTTGGCCTTGCGTGAACGAGGAGCATCACAAACTTCCACCGAGGTAGGATTATCTTCCGGTTGTTCAGCCTCGTAATCACTGTGTTGCTGGGTTTGGTAAAAGGATGATGAATATGTATGGATGTTACTAGGGCGTTTGGGTTGAGCTGTGACCTGCCTAGGAAAATTGTAGGATTGTTGTCGATTAGTCTTGTGCTGTTCATCCTTCAATGCCATCTGCTGGAAAGATTTGCATTCTTCTTCTATTTTCCTGCATTGTTCTTCGGAAAACTTCAAGGCTTCTTGCAATCTAAAAAAATTAAAATAAGGGATTAACTGCGTACACTTGGGACGACATTTTTAATAATCAATAAATGGATCGGTATGATATTATTTCATTTGTGTTAGTGGTGGGATAACAGAACTATGCATTTAGCTATTCAAACGCTCCTGGCTATAAAAACGTTGGATCGTGGAGATTTTTTTTTAAAAATAATTTAATAAATAACACATAAAAAAGTAAATTAATTTTTTTCTTCTTTATAAACTCAAAAATTTAAATACATTGAGCTGTAGCTGAAACATGCATTGTGCAATGCATATTAAAGTGTGCCTATATACATTTCCAAAATATATACATGACATTAAAAAAATGTAATGTTGTTGAATGGAAAACAGTAACACCAAGAAGATTATTGGAAAAAAAATGAAAAAAATCTGTCGAGTTATTTTAGGTTGACAAAACCCCACAAATACAAAATACTATTTATAAATAAAATGTTGAACAATGTAAGTTGCATGTAGGCCTATATATTTAATAATTCTAAATTCAAATAGGCCTAGGCCTATGTATTTCAGATATGTAGTGGGAAAACAATGTACCTACAGCACTAAAAAATTGCTTTTGTATTTTTCCCATAAAAAAAAAAAAAAAAACAGCAGCAGATGTCCATGTATTAAAATGAGCTGAAATCCTGAATGGAATTGCGTTATAAACATGAAACTGTACGACAAATTGTCATTTCTCGATTTGCTTTGTCAGCTACCTAGAATGTGGGAGACCTGGGTTCGAACCCCGGTCAGGATGGATTTTGTAATTTCTGAATTGTTTTTAATTTATTAAATTGGCATGTTTACCACATTTTACTATTTGGACTACCATTTGCCTAACTCTATAATATTGGTATAATACATGATGTACCAACATTTGGAACCAATGTCTAGCCATGGAGATCCAAGGTCTTGCCATGTCTAAATTCATCAACACTGCTACTCGATTATTGCTTAACTTAATAGACCATTTTCAGAATTAACTGCGCATGCGTGCTCCGTTGCAAAGCATTACGGGAAAAAGGGCATTGACACGCTAAAAGCCATATGCTTAAGCGCGTGGCGGTCTGCACTGACCGTGCTGGAAACGCAGTACGCCACACACCCGAGCATATTATGGCATTTGGCGTGAAAATGACCATTCTCGCGTAATGCTTTGCGCGCGCGAAATAGAGGGCGCATGGTGATTTTGAAAATCGTCTATTAAATTTTAATTTGATATTGCTATTATAAATTGCTAATTTGTTGTTAGGCCCTAATCTGTTTCTTCTATGTTCTATAAGTGTTTGTTTACTCTCTGTTGTGCAGACACCTTGTGCTTGGGGCATACTGCCCTATTCTGTCTTCCTTCCTACTGAGCCTAAAAGTGAGAAAATAAATAAAAATAAATAAACACCATGACTGGCCCGCACTATAGCCTATTATGTACGTGTGCCTTTTGGGCCAAGTAATTATTTGTTTTAGGAGAGTTCTGTGGATACTGGTGCAGTATGGCTCAGTTCTTGTTGGCAGCAGTAACAAACACACCTCCCCAATAAGCTTAAGGCTGGGAGGGTGATATAAACTTCCTTCCTGAATACCTTCCTTTTTTCTCTGCCGATCACTCGCGGTACCGGTACGCACAAAAACACGGATCACCTGCATTTATTCGTTTTGGCCAGGGCTTTTGTGGTATGTTGCTAGATCTATACATAGGGTAAGGGAACTAGTTCTGGATCGGGGTTGAGTTGTGGATCAAAATCTTTGGGCTTGTGTAAGTTCTACATGTAATGTACTAGATGCACTGTCAGTATATTTTTCTAATGAATTGATCCAAGGAGCATTGGAATTGCATACTGTCATCACCAGGTTGAGTCATTTGTCAACTTAAGTAGAAATAGTCAACAATGCTATCAAAATGGTTGCCGTTTGCAACAGACGCAATTGATATACACATGCATTTATCATTGTAATATTTCATCAGTTATTAGCACAGCTTTCAAACTTTGTCAGAATTTTTATTATTAGTTTTGCTAAGAATTGACTATAATAGGTTTACTGTACAACTACTCAAAGCACCCTTGCGGGTGTCTACAAATAAGAGGTTTTTGTCCGTTTTTGTAGATCGTAACACCATGTTAAATGAATAGGACATATGCAATAAGCCTAATAGTGTTTAAAAACCAAGTTAAAAGTAATTTAGGCACACTTATTTTTAGAGCTTGTCTTTACAGATGCAAATCTAAAAAAAAAAAAAATTTGGTCTAGCCTAATTTTTTAATATTTTTTTCCAAAATTTTGAATTTGATATAAATTTGTGTTTAGAATATTTGTCTTATAAAATTTATACCCAGGTGTTAGCTCTTGTCTTTGTATTTAAATTTTGTATTGGAAAAAAAATTGTGGTTAGCCTTAATTGCTGCAAATAGTAATTCACAATTACAATTTTGATCCACAACTAATCCGGGGACTGATTGTGGATCAATGCTGATACCGGGCATCCAGAATCAAATTTGTCAGGTGCGGCTGCATCACTATAGGTGCCTCACGCTATCTATGGACTTGCTTACTAGGGGAAACTGCACTCAGGTATACCCCCACCATCGGACCTCGACCGGACGGACAAAGGGAGGGCAAGTGATCGAGATGAATAGAAAATTGAGAGTGTGGCTAGAATACCAAATTCACCTGTCATTGTTTAATATCACTAGTGCCTTAAATATAAAATAGAGGTAAATTGTTACTTTTGCCTACGAAATCGAACTCAATTTGGCAAATACGACTCGAATTGTCTTTTTAATTTTAATTTTGAACCAAAATGAAGCTATTTTCCGTACTTATGAACTACTTATAACTACTTATGAATATAGAGTACAAGCTACGTGACGTCCAGGAGAGAACCAAACAAGCACAATAAACGATGCACCCTAAGTATACCATGTAATCGATGTGTAATAAAAATGGCAATAATCAAAATAATAAGCCTACAATAAATAATATTCAAATTTTACTTCAATGTAGTTCATTGTTGTGTCTGCATTTATTTAATTAGATTTATTTAGTTATCCTCCTTCGTAAATCGGTTTTTAACTGAATCAGATAGAAGTTAAAAGCTTAGGTAAATGAATATGATAACACAGGTTGAAGAGTGCGTGTTAAAACAATTATTTAACAACAATATTTCTGAGAAGCTAAAAGTAATTATTTTTATTTATATATTTCCTTCTTCTAACCCACACTTAACCTGCACTGGGACCTGAAAAGCAGGAAGGGTTCTACGTTGTAGAACACAAAAATGTCGAATCTTGACACCATTGGATTACCAATACTCTTCATCTGCTTTGATATTTTACTCATTTTGTCGGAATAGCTAAATAAAGTTTATCTACACATTTTTACATGGTTAGCGGGTTATCAACCCCTAGTTACGGCTATGTTTATCTTACTTTTCTTTCCCAAATTAAATTATAAATCGATGCTAACGTACGGCAATATTTTGCACCCTCACAAGAACAGATCTCTGCAATCCGTTTTATTGATTGTAGGCCATTTTAAGTACACATCGATTGCCGGGTACTAAAGCCAAATTTAGGTTAAAAATTTAAATTAAAAAGACAATTTGATCGTATTGACCAATTTGTGTACAATTACATATGTAAAAGTGGCAATTAATCTCATATTATTTTATTTTAGGAACTAGCGATAATAAACAATGACAAGTGAATTATGTATTGAAGCCACCTTCTCAAGTTCTCTATTCATCTCGATCGCTTGCCCTCCCTTTTGTCCGCCCAGTCGAGGTCCGATGGTGGGGGTATACCTGAGTGTAGTTTCCCCTACTAAGCAAGTCCATAGATAGCGTGAGGCACCTATACTTATGAAACATATCAATGAACCCCTGATATCAATTTGAAAAGTTTTAGGTTGATGATCCACAATTGATACCGGTACCCGGGTATCAGTTCTGGATCAAAGCACTACTTTTTTTAATTGGCTCATTTTAGTAGTACCTCCGTTAACTTTTTTACATTTTTTCTTTTGCAAACATTGTCGGAAAGTTAATCAATAAGAATATTAGTATGTGAGAGGATAACAAAAAAAAATCCTGATCAAAATTCAAAATTGTAATATTGCTTAACCCGATCCAGAACTAGTTCCCTTACCCTATTATGTTTATGTAGGCCTACACCTACCTACATGTAGTCCAGCAAGAAATATACTTACCGCACAAACTCATTCCCTACAGATGCTTCGTTCTTCAGTAGGCGTATTTCTTGCTTGCCAACGTCATCCTGTGTTTCGCAATCAATAAGCCGAAGTTCTATTTGCTCGTATGCTGCTTCCAGTTTGGTCAAATCAGTTTCGGCGACACACAGCACCGGGCGTTCAGCCAAATCCTCGATCTTGATTGGTACAACATGTGGTTTCGGTGCAGCTAGAAGACCATACTTATGGGAAAACTCTAACACAAGATCACAGAAGTCTTGACGCTCTTGCCAAACCATACCTTGTATATCTTCCTGCAACAAACCAACAATTTAAATCAAAAACACTCTGCTGAAAACTTTTGAAAGAGAAATAGAATAATTATATTTCAATTGAGAACATATAAAGAACTAGTACCTAATTAGTATGATTATGATGACTTAATTAGGTAGTTCCCAAAACTGGAGAAGGATGGGGTGAAAATATGACTTAATTACCAGAATAGATTTTTCACTCTCTAAGGAAAGCTGTGTTTCAGGCAACATTTGCTGTAGCGTAGTTTCCTTGGTACAAAAATTTTCCCATTCAAAGTTTTTTTCTTGTAGTTTATCATATAAGAGTGGGTGAAGGTGCCCTTTGAATCGTTCAGTTCTGTGTAAAGTGTATTTATTTCATCTTTCAGTGTAGCATTTTCATTGCGAACTGAAAAAATAATTAACTGGGAAACCAACATATTTTGACCTTGCTTTTTGAGGATATAAAATATAAACATATCCTCAAAAAACAGCATCTCTAAAACAAAACAGCAATGCAATACAAGTTATTCTCATTCCAGTTTAAAGGTCAATCTACAATAGCACAACACAATACAATAGAGAGGGTATATGACAGTGTCACTGCAATGTTAGGAGAGTTGGGGTGGGAGTCATTAGAGGGAAGAAGAAGGGTGGTTAGGTTGTGCAATATGTACAGGGCAGCTAGGGTAGGGGGGGGGGAGGAAATCAGCAATAGGCTGCAGGAGGGGCTTTAAGGGGTAGGGGGGATCATTCGTGGAAGTTACAGCATCAAGTAGTAAGAACGGATCTGGGTTGGTATGGTTTCTTAGAAAGGACTGTTAGGGAGTGGAATGACTTGTCTGGGGATGTTGTAGCTATAGTAGGTCTTTGAGGGAATTTAGATTGTTTTTAGGGGAGACAGTAATTAGGTCTCGGGGGAGTGAGTGGTTGCCACCGGGCGGAAGAGCCCATTTGTAACCGTTAAAGGCCGGTTTACGATTGACGGCAACGTGGGGAGAAATGAATGGAGACGTGAACACGAAAGATAACAATTAGCATTCACAGCTTAGCATTTATGATTGATGGGAAGTGAACGGGAATGGAGAACGGAGCGGACAAAGTTCATCAAGTTCTAGCTTTGGCGTCTACATTCACGTTCCGTTTGGCGATGTGATCGTCGCGCGTATGCGCAAATGCTTTGTACTCGCCTCTTGAGTCTTGACAGAACAAAAAACGAAACAAACATAACCTACAACGTCTGCTTAGATCAGTGGCGGCGCCAGACAAAAATCAATGGGGGGGCAGAGGATGGGCAAGGTAATAAAGTGGGGGGAGGCAATCAGTGGTGGGTAGCCGGGGTCTGGGGCCAAGCCCCAGCCGCCGGAGGCCCTTTTGCCGAAGGCTAAAAAAATTGTCACTATACTACAGTTATTTCGTCATGTTTTAACTGAAAAATGGCAACTCAAGGGATTACGGTTTTGTTTATGAAGGATAAACACATGGTAAAATAAACACAAATATGTACAGTTTGGTATATTTGAGCGAGCGTAGCGAGCGTCTCCACTTTACTCTTATGGCTCGAATGTCTGTTTTTTTTGTTTTTGTTTTTTTCTGTTACTGCTTCGATACAGGTCGACCGTTTCTCTGATCGACCTGAAATTTTTTACACATGTAGGCCCTACATACCACTTAGGCGGGTTGCTTTATAGTTTTTGAACAAAAATCCTATCGTGTATAAAAAATAAAAAATAAAATAAAAAATAAAAAAATAAAAATGTTTCCGATCGTTATGAAATTTTGCAGGGTTAATAAGTATAACATTCTCTCCTATTTTACAAATTTTCAGCTAAATCGGTCAAGACGTTAAAGACTTATTGGTATGTAACATTATGGGAATGTCGTACTTGGGTCGTTGTTGCACGTACCGGTGCTCGCTCAACAACGCGACAGGACTTTAGCGTTTTCCTAGTTAATTTGTGATTTGATGATTTAATTTAAGGTGTTACACGACGTGCGGCAGGCATTTGAAACCGGGGGCAAGCCATTTTTTTTGGGGGGGGGGGGGGCAAGTGCTCCCCCCAGGCACCTCCGTAGCGCCGCCACTGGCTGAGATATCTAGGCACTAGGGTTTCATTTAACGTTTTATTTATTGTTTTATTTTACTAACGAAGTGGTCCCTATTTCCGTCAATCGTAAACGCTTCGCTTTCCGTTTCCACCTCATTCGCGTTTCCCATTCACGTCTTCCCACAATGACGTAAAGGCTGGCCGCGGCAAGTGACAACGGAAATGGCCGTGATCACCACACTTGGCTGACGGTCACGGCCATGGCCGTGCACGCAAGCTCCGTTTAATAATGTGTGAAAAGTTAAGTTTTGGAACCTCTGCTCTAGACTGTTGACTAAAGAAGTTTCTCTGGCCTTTGAGTTTGCGCGTGTTAGATTTGGGGTAGAGCGGTAGGCCTAGGCCTAGAGCCTCAACGGTAGGCCTAGGCCCTAGCTATTTTAGGTTATGTTTGAAGAGTTGTTCCCAAAGGGATATTAAATGCACAAAGGCTAGGCCCTACGCCTAGCTAGATCTAGGCTACTTACTACTGCGTAACTCCTTTCTTGAACTTTTATCTTGAGCTTCCGCAGCTTTTTTGGAAATTTTTGTTACAAAAGATTTCCCCCC
>JAMZAV010013843.1:0-14278 GCA_024449915.1 Sweltsa coloradensis | reverse complement strand
GGGGTAAGGGGAGGAGTGGGGCATAATGGAGGACATATACATATTGGGCTTCTGAGCATATGGAGGTGCTAGGGACATAATAATAATCCCTGTTTAATTCATGACACGTAAACGCGTAAGGCACCTCAGAAAAGATCTATTCCGATACCAATGATAGATATATGTTGTTTTAAGCAATTAAATTTAGAATATAAGCAATTATTATTTCAAAATTCTGCATTTGTAGCATCATCTATTTTTCTTTTTCCAAAACCCCAAAATTTAAGTTGTTTTTTGTACTTTTAATAGAAATTGGTGAATAGGAACATTCCAATTCAATATAGCCCATAAACCGTAAGAATGCTTTTGCTTTCTCAGTAGGTACGGGGAAAAAAATATTTTTAGTAAAATTAGCATTTAGTAGTTTTTCAAAATATATGTTGACTGCTTTAGCATTAAATCCTAAAACGCAAATAAAACCTATTACTACCAATAGAGTATCGCATTTAATGTTACCTACGCGTCGGTCAGGGCTGCCAGCCACACGTCGCATATCTTCCGTATACGTGTGAGCAACCTCTATCAGTATGGCCACCGGGCTCAAACCCAGGACTTGATGCACGCATACTTACCCTTTAGCAGGCGAAATAGTTGGGCCCGATATTTTAATTTTCTCTCTGATTTAGTTTTGGGGAAAATTTACATTTGAATCTTTTTTTACTGTGATATTTAGTTTAAAACATGGATTCCAAATTGGTAACAAGAAAAACAATAAGAACCCTAAATTTGAGTTTGCTTCTAAAACTTAATTTTTAAATTTTATATTTCTTTCTATTTTGGTAAAGTTTGAAATGAATCATAAATCTTCAATCCTTCTAATGAAATGTCCCAGACAACCCTTTAATAATATGTTGGGGTATGTTTAATAGTCATACGTACATCCATGCGCAATGGATTTTGAATACCTTCTTCAAAATCTTCTAAATATGTCTTTGTGGGAATAATATTCTACGAGGTAAAAAAACGTTAAAAGCCTAATAGATATCATTTGTTTTGTATAATTCTTGAATATCATGCACTAATGACACAAATGACTAATGAAGTATTATTTAAAAGGAAGTGTGTGGGTTATCAGGATCTAAAATATTTTTTACCTCTCCCCCCGCCCCCCGCCCCTCATTCTTTTTAAACCATTACCACGAACCCAGACTCGCATTTTTCGCCAATATATTTTACGCAAGATATCATGTACAATGTCAAGATCGTCTGTATGACACACTAACAATTGCACTTTCCTTGTTACATTGTGTGAGCAAATTACAAATAATTTTCAATGTGTTACATTGTGTGAGAAATTACAAATAATTTTCAATATGTGTTACATTGTGTGAGCAATTACAAATAATTTTCAATGTGTTACATTGTGTAAGCACTTACAAATAATTTCCACTGCCTGCTTATAGACTCAATAGAGGACTTTATTACCTATCTAGAAGGCGGCGGATCAATTATTAAAACTTACAACAAACATACAATATAACAATTACAATATAACAACAATAACGTACGTACTCATTGTTGATAAACATATTATATAATACCTTCATTCATTATTATTATCATATTCGGGGCCCATGCTGGTCAGAACCAGCCACGGGTAATGGGAGGAAGGGGGATTCTCACGTCTCGGTCGTCATTGTCTTCGTCATCGTTCGTGGTGTCGTTGACGTCATCGTCGTCGAGGGGTCGTCAAGGGAAGGGGGCAAGGTTCCCGACGTCGATTGCCAGAGCTTGCCTCTATTTTCAGGGAGTAAATTACTACCCTTCATACTAGCTAATGTTTGCGATATGGACTTTTACTTTTGAATCGCCTTTTACGATTAGCAGAGCCATGCTCTGGGCCAATTCTACCCCGGGCCCGGACGGGGAGCATGAAATCACTTAGCTTATATTTTGACACGTCAACACAGCTGTTCTATGAAATCGCTTTAAGCGGTGATAGTGTCACCTGTGATTCTGGCCTTATTGACGTATTGCAACGGGCAATAAGCCGGCAGTCAGCTCTAACGGATGGTCACATGGTATTGCTCATTATCATTAGTTCGCAAGTTGCGTCGTTAGTGTTCGTTGCTGAGTTCATATGAACTTCTGTGTTTTTCGTTTCACCGGTAGATAATACTAGGAAGCTTCGCAAAAGCTTTTTCAGGCGCGTTGTTGGATGAGCGTATTTTTTTTAAAACAAAAAAACGTAAAATTGCGATTTTAGATAATATTATGTTCAAGGTTTTTCAAGGTTGTGTATAGAAGAAGAGGGTTGAAGTAGAAGTAGATGTAGAAGCCATAGAGATACAATACTGTTTGTGGTATCTCTATGGTAGTAGTGTCATACTAGTGGTTATACCGACAGTGTTTGCTGAAGCGCTCAGCGCGCGACTCTGATTCGGGAGGTCCCGGGTTCGAATCCCGTAGAAACCGTATTTGTTAAGCATGAAATCACTTAGCTTATATGGAATCGCCTTGATGCGGTGATATGCCACCATGTGGTTCTGGCCTTATTGACGTATTGTAACGGGCAATAAGCCGGCAGGCAGCTCTAACGGAGGTTCACATGGCAGGATAACATTATCATTAGATCGCAAGTTGCGTTCGTTATAGTCATTGTTGCTGAGTCCATATGAACTGTGTTTTTCGTTTCACTGGTAGATAATATTATGTTCAAGGTTGTGTATAGAAGAAGAGGGTAGACGTAGAAGAGTAGATGTAGAAGCCATAGAGATACCATAATGTTAGTGGTATCTCTATGGTAGAAGTGATATACTAAGTGGTAATACCGACAGTGTTTGCTGAAGCGCTCAGCGCGCGACTCTGATTCGGGAGGTCCCGGGTTCGAATCCCGTAGACTGTAGTCGTTTAGCCTTATTGACGTATTGTAACGGGCAATAAGCCAGCTGCACAGCTCTCACGAGGATCACATGGCATAAGGTCACTACAATAGTTCGCGAGTTGCGTCGTTAGTCATCTTTGCTGAGTTTATATGAACTTCTGATGTTATGTTCGACCGTCTTTTTAAGTTTACTTTCAATTTGAACAAGGTTGTATAGAGTAGAAAAGGATAGAACCAGGTAGAACTAAAAAAGTAAATTTTAAATTTTTTTATCGTGGAAACCTGTTATAGGGTGCAAATTAGCCCCTCTTCAGGTGAACTAGGTATGTGCGGATAGGAAATTGTGAAGGGATAACGACTGAGGAAAACCTCGGAAAAAACCTTCAGTCAGGATTGCCGGTCTTACGGGATACGAACCCGGGACCCCCCCGAATGAGAGTCGAGCGCTTAGCCCCCGAGCCAACACTGTCGGTTGAAATAGTAGTTGTGTTTTATACAAGTGGTAATACCGACAGTGCTGGCTCGAGCGCTTTTAAACTGACTAAAAATTTTTTTCCTAGGTTTTCTCATTCGTTGATGCGAATGCAAGGCATTGAGTCTTCTTAAACAGCCCTCGGACATCCCTTCAAAATTTATCCTATACGCAACATACCTGGAAGGGCAGAATTGCACCCTGGCCAGGCTTTCCACGAAAACACTAGAACAATGATATTTCGTAGTCTTTTTAGAATAAAAATTATATTTGGCATCTATATTTGACTCGTCAACACAAGCTGTTCTAAATGGAATCGCATCGATACAGTGATGTGGTACCATCGGATTCCGGCCTTATTGAAAACAGGCAATATAGTGGGGAGCATAGGGTTTTGAAAAAATGTTTCCCGTGGCAGCTAAGGTGAAAGAGCTATGTATCTAGTATCAATCGATTCGTATTGATCCATAGAAAAACAATTTCGATGGTGAGAGTCTTGATTTTTTGGCTGAGACCGGCCATATCTAAAACAAGATGGCCGCCGCTTTCAAATTTTAAACTAGCGATTTTCGTAAATATTTGGGACCGATTTCAATTTCAAAGGTACCATTCGAAAGGTTAATGATAGAAATTTAAATAAATGAAACAAAATTTTCACAAAAATCCCATAGTTTGAGGTTATGTTACAAAAACTCTAACTAATTACTTTACACTTTTCGTTATGGAACGATATTAAACTAGGAAAAAAAGGTTTTACATTTTCTTAAGTTGCATTTTTGGTACTTTATTTGATGTGTTTTTAATGAATCCATGCATTTAATTTTCTGACAATTATAGCCTGAGTTTAGTAATTGAAGCGAGGCATGTGTAGATGAATTTTATGCTACTATTGTGTGATCTTTATGTTCAAATACATTTTGTCGAGGCACAATTGGTGAAACAATTAGATTTTGGTATAAATCGTTTTCTTTATGAACGAACTTAAACAATTTTGAATGGGTAAATTTCGATTTTTTTACTGAGCCCTTTCCCCTGGGCAAAAACAAAATGGCCACCGTCATTGAACTTTTTTACTCAAAATCTTTAAAAGTATTTCGCCGTTTTAAAATTTTTAAAAGGGTACCATTGAAAAGGAAATAAAAAGAGCTACAAATGATATATCAACAATTTTCCAGAAAGTTTAATTTTTTTAAGGGTTTATGTTTGTTTTGAAATTTTTGTATTTTTAACGATTTTTTCAGAGCACAATAGGTGAAACAACTATGTATGGGGTATCAATCGATTCGTTTTGAAACGTGATTTAACAATTTTGATGGGAAAAAATTCAAATTTTTACTGAGCCCTTCCATGGAAAAAAAAAAACAAGATGGCCGCCGCCAATGACCCTTTTTGACCGCCATATCATTAAAAGTATATATCCGATTTTTAATTCACGTAGACCGTTGAAAAGGTAATTAAAAGAGAAATAAACTATATATTTACTATTTTGTTGAAACTTTAATATTTACTAAGTTATGTTACAAAAACTTAAGTTATTTACCACACTCGTCATCGTTATGGAACTTGGCGCATATATTTACATGACCAAAACGGTTTTTGAATATGTTTGGCTTTTTTTATCCCTAGCATATCTCGTTATGTATTCAAAAAGTCCTTACCTTTTATGTTCCGACAGATATATCCCGAGATAATGTATTTGAAGCGACGGCATGTGTAAATGAATAAATATTCATCGAGAATTTTGATCTTGATGTTTTGAACACATTTCGTAGAGTCACAATAATTGATGAAAGGATTATGTATCTGGTATAAATCGATTCGTTATGAAACGTCCTTTAAAAATTTTTGATGAGGTACCCGTCACAAAATAAAAACAAGATGGCTGCCGAAAAAAAACTTTGTAAACTTATATATTTTCTAAGATAATTGACGGATTCATTTCAAAAGGTACCGTTGGAAAGGTAATTAAAGAAGCAAAAAAGTATTAATTTGCAATTTTCACGAAACGTCTACATTTACTGAGGTTATCTTGTTACTACACTCTATCGTTACAGTTATGGAACAAATATAACGTATATAATATTTGTTTAACCTTTGTTTTATAGTAAGCGACTTTGACGCTGTTATTTTTGGTACCATAGACAGAAATTAATAAAAGTTCTTCCACCGGGGATTGAACCCGGGACCAGTTGGGAAAGAGTATGACAAATTTACAGTTTTAGGTCCCGAGTTCAAACCCCGGTGGAGGTATTTTTTTTAAATTTCTGTCTTAATATTATTTTTTTTGGTTTTTAGAGATTTTCGTGGCGATATGTATGTCATTTCTGTCATACTCTTTTTCCCTCTGGTCCCGGGTTCAATCCCCCGGTGGAAGAACTTTTATTAATTTCTGTCTATGGTACCAAAATAACAGCCCTCAAAGTCGCTTACTATAAAACTAAGGTTAAACAAAATATATACATATAAACGTTATATTTGTTCCAAACTGCAAAAAATCGAGTGTGATAACAAGATAACCTCAGTTAATATAAACGTTCGTTGAAAATTGCAAATTAATGCTTTTTTGCTCCTTAATTACCTTTCCAACGGTACCATTTGAAATGAATCTGTCAATTATCTTAGAAAATAGTAAGCTACAAAGTTTTTTTCGGCGGCATCTTGTTTTTTTTTGCGACGGGACCTCATCAAAATTGTTAAAGGGGCGTTCCCTAAACGAATCGATTGATACCAGAATACATAATCCTTTCATCAATTATTGTGCCTCTACGAAATGTGTTTAAAACATCAAGATCAAAATACTCTATGCAATATTATTCATTTTCACATGCCGTCGCTTCAAAACATTATTCGGGATATATTTTTCGGAACATAAAAAGTAAGGACTCATTGAAAACATAAAGAGATATTCTACGGATAAAAAAAGCCAAACTATTCAAAAACCCTTTTTTCATGTAAATATATGCGCCCTAAGTTCCATACCGATGACGAGTGTGGTAAAAAATTTAAGTTTTTTTAACATAACCTCAGTAAATTTAATGTTTTTAACAAATGATAATATATAGTTTATTTCTCTTTAATTACCTTTTCAACGGCATACGTGCATTTAAAAATCGGATATATACTTTTAATGATATGCGAGGTCAAAAGGTTCATTGGCGCGGCCATCTTGTTTTTTGCCATGGGAAGGCCCCAGTTAAAAAAAAACGAAATTTTTCCCATCAAAATTTTTAAATCACGTTTCAAAACGAATCGATTGATACCCCATACATAGTTGTTTCACCTATTGTGCTCTGAAAAAATCGTTAAAAATACAAAAAATCTCAAAACAAACATAACCCTTAAAAAAAAATTTAAAATTTCTGGAAAATTGTTCATATATCATTTGTAGCTCTTTTTATTACCTTTTCAAAGGTACCTTTAAATTTAAATCGGCGAAATACTTTTAAAGATTTTGAGTTAAAAAGTTCAATGACGGCGGCCATCTTGTTTTTGCCCCGGGAAGGTCTCAGTAAAAAAATCGAAATTTACCCATTCAAAAAATTTTTAAGTTCGGTTTATAACGAATCGATTTATACCAAATATCTAATTGTTTCACCAATTTTGCCTCGACAAAAAGTATTTGAAACATAAAGATCACACAATAGTAGCAATATTCATCTACACATGCTATCGCTTTAATTACATAAAATCAGACTATAATTGTCAGAAAATTTAAATGCATGGATTCATTAAAAACACATACAAAAAATCTACCAAAAATGCAACTTAAGAAAATGTTTAACCTTTTTACCTAGTTAATATCGTTCCATAACGAGAAAGTGTAAAGTAATTAGTTAGAGTTTTTGTAACATAACCTCAAACATATGGGATTTTTGTAAAAAATTTTTTACATTTATTTAAATTCTATCATTTACCTTTCGAATGGTACCTTTGAAATTGAAATTGGTCAAATACTTACGAAGATACGCTAGTTTAAAATTCGAAAAACGGCGGCCATCTTGTTTTAGATATGGTCGGTCTCAGCCAAAAAATCAAGACTCTCACCATCGAAATTGTTTTTCTATGGATCTATACGAATCGATTGATACCCGATACATAGCTCTTTCACCTTTTCGGCCACGGAATTACCTATGCTCCCTACTAATAAGGACGGCTACAAGTCGAACGAAGATCCCCTTGGGACGGGTCACATCATTATGTCCCTAAGTTGCGAAGTTAGTTCGTTGCTGAGTTCATGTGAACTTCTGTGTTTTACGTTTCAAACACTACCTAAAGTTGGGTTAATTGTGTCCATTCGTAATAAAACTATTTCGTACATCCAGTAAAAACAATTAATTACATTTAAATTTTTGAACCCGGGCCTAAAACGTGTGTACACTTATGGCGACTTGGAACCAAGAATGGACAGAGTTTTTAAAACAGTACTTTCCCACGTCTTTGGCAGAGAATTAGACATTCTACGTTGCTAGACGTGGACTTGTAATAAATAATATTGGATAAGTATAGTTGTTTGTCCTTAGTTTCAGATAGTTGACGTCTGCATCATCTGGGGAGGGTATTGTGTCCAAAGCACAAAGCCTCTCTGATTTTATGATATCAATACGAAAAGAATAATTACCATAGAAATGTCACAATTGCAAAGTTCGCATTGTTTATTGATTATTGGGGCATGGTAAAAATGGAGAGCAATGACCAAAAAATCAGGAACGTCCCTCGCCACAAGTTCTCTGGAAGAATTAGTTCCCCAACATTCCAAAACTTTGTGGGGGAATTTCTCTTGATGTCTTCGAGTATCACTTAAAACAATATAAACCATTATTTAACCAAACAAACCAACGCCCTCTAACACGTCGAGCCTCCCCAGACGACGTTGATTCTCTAGTCCAAAGTTATTTGCATATAATAGAGAAAGATGTGCCGTTCTTGCACTAAAAGGGGCTACCCCGCCAAGGGTATTTTCCCAACATCCGGCCATGCACTTTCTTTTTTAACCTTTCATGCATTCCCGGTATATCCTCTACCAGCGCTCATAGTTTCACTTTGGTTGCAGAGGGGGGTGGGTTCCCCCAAGAGCGCGGGGGAAAAGGACTAACTGGCTGCAAATTAAAAGGTACCACTGTAGCATTTGGTACGCTTGCACTTTTTTTTTCAAAATTCGATTTTTTCTCTTTTATGTTCGATTTACCTGCCCTGTCTCAAAAAAAAAAGCTACGCCATTGGTTTAGTGTTCACCCGAACACGGGGGCAAATTGTCGGAAACGATTCCCCCAAGTTTTGTGGTCAATGTACGACCGTTCCCCCTTATTTTTACCTAATGGGGTAAAAATATTTTTGAGTTTCTTCCTCTTTTTCCCATTTCCCTTTCCCTTTTTCATCTCCGTTTTTTTTTTTTGTTCGGGTTTAATGGTTTTACGTAATCTAAGTATAACGGAATTATTTTAAAGAACTTTTTTGAAAAAGAGATAGAAAACCCGTCAAAAAAACTCGAAAAATGTTTACGTTTCGCTATACTTTTTAAAAGTAATTCCCGTTTAGAAATTTGAAAGGGTTGGGGAATCTAATCATTTGTAACAAATTCAAAAGGGACTTTAAAAACCCGTACTAAACATGACGATTACGCAATATAAAGAAAAAGAAATAGACACTCTCTAATTTGATCAATGTTGACCACTTTCAAGCAATGCAACCGTTGAGCCAGGAGTCAAATTTGGGGATGGGTAACTTTTAAAGTGGGTTTAAATTGCTCAAAAGGTTGGGGCAAGTTTATTGTAGGTACCGTCTACTGCTGTGATATAAATCAAACCTTTTTTATCCTTACACATCTCTTGCACTATAGGCCTATTCTTATCCAATGTGGGAGGCTGGTTATTGGTACTTGTGTAATATATTGATTCACTGATCTGATTGAGTCGAGAAAATAACAAGGTCATCTCATAGGGGTGTTTTGTAGATGTTTTCGCGTCCAGCCCTTGGTGTGTATTGCTCTGTCTACGCGGGTGCGACACGTTTGTCACTTGACAGACCGTTCTTCGTTTCTCCATGGTCCATGGTCCATGGTCGATACTTTATATGACAAGTTTTCTATAGGGAACTTTATTTATTATTTTCACGAGGAAGTGATAATTTACTATTTCTACCTCGCTAGTATAGTATAGCTTTGTGTTCTTATTGTATCAACAACCATAAAAAATTAAATTGGTTTGGGAAACTTGTTTGGGAAAGTATTTTTTTAAAACATTGAGTGTCAGAAATGGTAGTTTTTAGCAGGCAGCAGTATGTGAAAGGGTTTGGAGCGCCCCCCTATCTCACCTGCCCATGATAGAGGTAGGCCAGGCACCTCGGGGCTCGGGTGGTCGTCGGACGGGTTTCCCAGTCACCGGAAACCCGACTGAAGGTTGTCACCAAGTTTTGACCAAGTCGAAAGGCGAATGACGGGACAGATTCCTATAAAATCGCCCCTCGGGATAAACCCTCCCGCTATCCTTACACAGTTACACTCTATGCTTAAGGGCGGGCTATAAAAGTTAAAAAAGTAAATTTCACCTTTCTGGATGTTAGAAAAGTAATAGAAAAAGTGAGGAGAAAGAGTAACCTTTTCGAATCCTTCACACAAGGCAACTTATGAGGTAAGACAAAAGAGTGAAGCGTGCATTGCACTCAACGGCAACAGAAATCGCTGTCAACTCCCCTTTGGGTCCGTTTTCTCCACTCTCTCTTGTCGAGCAGTGGTTCGACAAGTTGGGAGACTTTTTAAGTTTAACTCTTCAACTGTCCAGTAAGCTTCATTCACGGACCTACACGTCGACGAGCGCCGAATCAAGCGCTCGATGAACTATTTACCCCCTCTCTCCAGAAAAGTCATAATATGAATGAGAGTTGAAACGATTAATACATTTTTTTTCACTTTTAAACGGTATGGTTAATTAGGGTATTCGATTTTTGAGACGCAAATATATTAATAAATAAATCACACACGCTTGATATGTATTACACCGGTCGAGCGCTCGGGAGCGCCGGCCCATAGCGAGCCATATTAACCTAAAACCCAAAAGAGAGCGGCCATAAAGGGCATACGGCGGCCATGTTTTTGCCCAATGGGCACTTTTTTAGTTTCGTCACTACCGTAAAAGTAAACAAAATTTTGGGTTGAAAAAGACGTAACAATGTTTGTCTGTTGTAAGCCACATTTGGTTTTTCAAGTCTGTTTAAAGCCAAATTTGTTTACTTTTACGGCAGTTGACGAAACTAAAAATGTGACATTGGCAAAAAACATGCCGCCGTATCCCCGTATGGCCACTCTTTGTGTTGGGTTAATATAGGCTCGCCCCGGGGCCCAGAAGTTGATCCAACCAATTTCAGCGCCCCTCGGCGCTTCGAACGCCGCTCCATCGTGATTGGTCAAAACGCCATTTTCCGGCAGCACGCCGCCGCCATAAGCACTGCTATTTTCACTTTTTCTCCTTTTTTTTTCCACTTCTTAGTTCTGTCTCCGGGGCCCCTTCCCCCAAAGGAGCTAACCACAAAAGGATTAATTTAGAGAAAGCTGAAAACATAAAACTCCTATAATAGAAGTTAAACTTTATGTTATTTAAATAACTCTAAAAAATGCGTACCTGTGTATCCCTTTATGGGTTAAGTGGGGGTGACCCAAAAATAACTATTTGAGGATGGGGCCCCCAGGTGCTACATGTTCCTACTGAAGACATAGATATTAAAACCCTTTAGTAGGTACACCCGAAACCCCAAATACCCCACGGGCGCGAGCGTAAAAAGAAGCCCCAATTTGCCATTTAAAAAATGGCGATTTGGCTTTTTAATTTAGCTTTTTTTATGCAAAAAAGTTTTACTCGCGGTTTGATAGGGTTTTAGCTTGTGCAGCATGGGAATGTACAAACAGAACAATAAGAATTTTTTTGCATAAGGGAATTTGTAATTTTTGGGGTTTAACTGTCCACCTGACGGCAATCTGGAAAATTTTTGGGTAAAAATCGCTCCCATTTACTTAAAAAAAAACTGCCATATTAAAGATGGCTTAAAATTTGTAGGGAAGTGGATAATGACTGCGGATTGCCAAATTTGGGTTTTTTAAATATCTATGACAAAAGGACTAACTAAATCTACCTGTCGCTTGCTGAGGCTGGGTTCTCCGAGGGTACAGTGTCGTCGTGTTGTTGGACTGTTTCCGCTTCCCCGTGGCTCCGCCGCGGAAACCCCCCCGACCGCCCACTTCTCGGGCGTGACCGAGGGCCCGGCGCATGGGCTGGGATTTTCCCGGGGGATGCTGCGGCCCCCTGAAAAAACGACAGGTCGACTCGCTCCCTCCCCATGTGTCCGAGGTATGTTACTTTGCTCCATGGCCGGGGAACAGTCTGGCCTCTCCCTCCCCCTAGCCCCCCCCCCCAACCCTTTCTAGCATCGATTACCCAAAACCTCGCCCCGAAATAAAAAAAAAAAACAGAAAATTATCATTTCATTTTTTTTCTGCTGCAAACACACAGCGTAAAAAAAAACTCTACAAAAGTTGCTCCTACTTCCCCCCTATTAAATACAACTAGAATGTATACACCGAACGGACATAAACCGTAGGTCCAACTTTATCGGTTCTGGGAGATAATAGCTGCATAAAATAACCGTTTAGGGGTTTGAAAGAGGTTTTAAAACAATAAACCTTTGTTTGAGTGGGGAAAAAAGGTAGACGCGCTTTTATTGGCTAAAACCCGATTTGTCGCTGGGGAATTTTGGGGGACTCTGACGTAGTACGGAGGTCAAACGCCCAAAAGGAACCTCTTTTTTTGCTTGTTTGATCTCTTTTGGTTTTTTTTCTACACATTTTAAAAAAGCTTTTGTTTTGAAATGGAAAGGTGATAACAACGTAATTATTTGATAAGACAACACGGAAAACAGTTTTTTTTTGGGTAAAAACCGCGTGGTTTTGGGGCCAAAACCGCGAAAGAATTACGAAGTTTTACAGGTGAAGGAAAAAAGGAAGCGACGATTTAGTCTTTTAAATTCCGCTCTAAAACCGAAATTTAAACAAAGTGGGGCATTTCAGGAGGTTTGGGAAAACTTCCCTTCAAAGGAACCCAAATTTTTATAAGATAAGTCAAAATTAAAAAAACCTGCAAAAATGCGAACATTTTTCCTTTATACATCAACCTTTTGGGGAAAGTTCTTTTCGAACATTCGTATTAGAAAAAAGATAATGAAACCCCAGACCGACTATCCAAATCAGGTTTCTAGAGCCTGATAAAATAAAAACCTGGTTTATACCATAGATAAGACCACATCCACCGGTATCTGTATTTTCAGATTGCCATGGACAATAAAGTATACTACTAGAAATAAGATAATCGTTGATCACACCCCTTTATATAGATTATAAAGTGATTTCCCAAGGCGATTTTCGTAAGGTGTTGGCTAATACGACAATGAGATGTTACTCAGTTTTTTTTATAATTATTTAGTCAATGTATGTTATCTATGATGGATAAATTAATGAATTATTTAGACTATACACTGACTTTGTAAATAAAGAAAACTTTGTAACAATATTTTCGGCATGATGGGATATGAAAATAATACTTTTGTATTTATATTAATAGTTGTGGCTTAGCTGTTATGAATCTCCCCACTTTAAATAATGACGGTAATCACTCTTTTAAATCACCTTCCAAGTTGAGAGATAAGAAGCAAACACCGAAATTTAGATAGGAAAACAAGTGTTTTACGCTATCTTTTAGAAAAACTTTCCAAGAGGATTAAATGACACTAAATTTCATCTAGATTAGCTTTGAGTATAAAGATGAAAGATACGTAAAGTCTTGGGTTTGGTGGTGGAAGTGTTTTAACGTTATTTTCCAGAAAAACTCTTTAAAGAAGACTAAACGACACAGTAAAACTCTAGCTTGTTCCCGGTCGTGGCTTGTTCCAACGTTCGTCGCCTCATCCACCGTATTTTCTTTGAGCACTCAAACCTTCTATTTCTCATTCAATTACATTCCATTCCCCTTCGCTATTCGTACTGTCGCATTTTGCATTCGTTCGCGACTTGAGAATGTCATTTAAATTGGTTAATTTGACGAGATGTAAATGTTCGTTTAACTCGACGTTTCTTGATTTCACATAAACTTATCTCCTAGATTGTATCACTCCAATTTAAAATTACAATTCAAACAAAAAGAAAAGTGTCGCACTTCGATGTTTCGACAGACATTGGATTCTATGTCTGGATGTCTGTTTTTTCCCCCGTCTGAGCCCGGGGTAGAAATTGGTCCAGAGCATGGCTCTGCTAATCGTAAAAGGCGATTCAAAAGAAAAAGTCCACCTCACTAACATCAGCTAGAAACTAGAGGCGAGCTCTGGCAATCGTTTGTCGGGACCTTGCCCCTTTTCCTTGAGACCTCCCCGACGACGATGACAATTGACACAAAAACAAGACAATGACAAAGACGATGAAGACCGCGACGTGAGAACCCCCTTTCCTTCCCCTACCTGTGGCTGGTTCTGACCAGCATGGGCCTCCTCCCCATATCCCTTAGGGTAGAGAGGTGCATTATGACCTCACGGTTGACGCGCCCCTAATCCCAAATAAACCAAAAATTCTTGTTGATAATATATATTTTATTATTGTTGTATATAATTCTTAGGATGGGTGTATGTCCAAAATGGTTCTTAGGTCCTCTATATTTGCATCCATCCGTAGAACCTATGTTTATTTATAATATGTACTGAATGTATACGGAATAACACATAAAAATAGATTGGGCCTTATATAAGGGAGTCCTTGACCATGAAAAGCAAAACTGGTCTCACTGACAGTGTCCTAACCTGTCGTTAAAATTCGAAAAGTCAAATTTTGTTCGGGAAAAAGAAAACTGCTCATACTATTCACCAGCAATTTGTAAATACATATTACGAGGAAGTTGTTAGGGCAACTCACACGT
>JAMZAV010013842.1:0-15431 GCA_024449915.1 Sweltsa coloradensis | reverse complement strand
GAACGTTGGCCTAATAAAGTGCATATAACCGAAAAACTAATTCATTAACTCATATCGGCACGAAAATATCCAAAACACACACACACACATATATATATATATATATGTTTTGTCTTAAGCTTTATATATATATATATATATATATATATATATTTGTTGGTACTTTATACAGAAATTAAAAAAGTGACTGCACCGTGTCTAACGTACTAACATAACAGCGTCATAGTCGCCTACTATAAAGCCCAGTTTAAACATATATATATATATATAAATTTCTGAGGTATTCGTGGTTATTTGTATGTGTTACCATCTTTAAATAATTAAATTTACTTCTTTCGGTTTACCACGTATATTGTTTATTTAATCTGACGTTTCGATTGGATTTCACCAATCATTGTCAAAGACTGTATCAGGGACATGCTATTAATTTTGAGGGTACACGAGTAATTGCTTCTACGGACCGTATTCATTCCAGGATTATAAGGGAAGCAATAGAAATTGAGAAGAGGCCTCATACTTTTAACCAAAAGGGATGATGGAAAACGCCTACCTCAGACATGGAAGTCCATCACAAACCTTTGCCATAAACCAAGAACATTAACGCATTACCTTCCACAAGTCAAGGCCCAATGACAAGAAGTCAAGCAAGGAATCATCCTACAGGTTCTGGTCCAGCAGACTACTTCGCATAATCAATAATATGACACGTTTTTCTAAACTCTTTCCACATGTTATAATATTCCTGTTAGTTAATTCTTTGAAAATTGCTTGTTTATTATGTTTGTTTCAGGTTATTCTTGTGTATTTGTTTTAGTTCTCTCTTGAAGTGTTTTTGTATTTTGTATTTATATTTGTGTTACTTTACAGTCTTTGACAATGATTGGTGAAATCCAATCGAAACGTCAGATTAATAAACAATATACGTGGTAAACCGACAGAAGTAAATTTAATTATTTAAAGATGGAAACATATACATATATATATATAACCTAAATAATAACCTATATAATAACCTAACCTAAATATAACCTATATAATAACCTAAACTTCAAATCTACAATTTTAATATTTACAAACTATAAAGTGTCAAAGGGAAAAACAGAAACAGAAAACAGTATGAAGTGCCCTCATTGTGAGAAGGTAGTTAGAAATTTAAATGGCCACATTTCGAGAATGCATATGACTGAGTATAACTGTGTATCTCAAATGCCAACAACTAGCAGTGTTCCACTTATTAAAAATGTGACTAAAAGTGATGTATTCCCCAGTCATGTGGGGACAAGTAGTGAAGCAACAAGAATTTGTACAAGGTCTGACAAAGATGGTATAAAGAAAACATCGGAATGCAAGAAACCAAAGTGTGGAAAATGCACTGGTATAATCGAAACTGATAAGATTAAATGTGAAGGTTATTGCATGCTATGGTACCACAAAGTTTGCGCTAGACTCTCAGACAATGACTTTAAAGTAGCTACTAGACATAATAACATTTTGTGGGTGTGTGATACATGTGTATCAAGGTTGAGAGAACAACTTACTATAGGAACAGCCCTGGACATGAAAAAAGATATTGAGGAACTGAAGGTAGAGATGGGACTTATTAAGAAGTCAATTAACAAGCACCCAGTGATCAGTAGTGATAGATTACTTCATGAGCCCACTGTTGACAAGAATCAGAAAAGGATTTATCTACCAGTAAGGTATGAAAGACTAGATCGTAGGTATCAGCATGAACCAGTTGCCAATGTTAGCTGCAAGAACTTCTTCATTTAAGGGTTCTGGGTTCTCATTCTGGGTTCAAATGCAGAACTTCACTCCATTTCTAAATGCATATCTTCTTACTGGATATCAACGCTAAAATCGATGTGAACACGCGGATTAATTTCGTTTCATCGTAAGACAAACAGCGTAGTGGGAATGGGGGTCGAAGGTATACAAGCTTAATACAAAATTAAGTTGATATAACGTGGACTATCGATAACGGGACACTTAAGGACTAAAACACCGCAATTTTTTTTGAGTTTCAACACCATAACTACTACTTCTCAAGTATTCACATTTATCATTTAAAATAATAGGGTATCTAATCCTAGTTTATAATTTAAATTTCATAGTACTGGTACTGGGGACTGAATCAGGCACAAAAGCTTCTCTCACTGGACTGGTAAGCACTTTATTAACTATTGTAGGCCTAACTTCAATTCCCATAGGTCTATCCACATCTTCTTCTGCACTATTGCAGTCTGTGCCATTCCCTTCAAGCATTCTTTTTGTCACTTGAGCTGGTATAAAGTCTTTGTCCTCGAAAATGTCCCTTTTGAAGGGTAAAATTCCACTGGTAGCGAACCCTTTAACTGCTTTTGCCATGTTTGCAACATGCAAATAAACTTTGCCAGACAACTCGGGCACATCATAAATGATGATGCGTTTCCCAGGGTTTGAAGTTATGAAAGCATTTTCACTTTCCCCAGTTATCAGGTGCTTGGTCATTTTTCGACCGTGTGACTTGCTCCGTCCTAGTAGGTCTAGGCCAAGAGTTGTCGTTTCGGAGTTTTCTGTCTCCCAAGTATTAATGTGTTTGGCTTTGTTCTTCTCTTGATGTCTGCGTATTTTTTTATTTCGCTTTGGTTTCTTCGTCCCTTTTTTTGATTTTAGGTTGAGTTAATTGAGATTGTATTGGGAGGGATGGCAGGGTGGTTCTCATCTTGCGTCCGAATAGGGCTTCAAACGGGGCTACGTTTGTTGAGAGGAGTGTTTTTATCGTATTATGTTTATGTATATTATAACGTCAGGATAAACTTCGCTACACATATTAAAAAAAACTGAAGGCCGATGCAAAGTTCAATTCTCTTGTGGTAGATATGAGAACCTACACCTTTGGTAATAATATGGTGTACCATGTCATAAAGTTTCCCTTCAGGTATATTTGCTTGTACTCCACAAAATTCCTTGTATATTTCACTGTCACAATAGGCGATACAGAGTAGTTGGAGTATTGCATTGAAGGAACATCTATTTGATAGCATGAAATGTTTGTTATTTAACTAACTGGTTTTAACTGCTGTCAGTGTCCGTTTTTAAGCAAACCAATTACTTTAAATCGGTGAGGTGTAATCCGGTGCTGGGTCTAGCTTAGACCTCATCGCTAGTTTTTTTATTGGCAAAGCCATCGCACAACAGTTTTCAATAGTTTGATCTTCTCGTAACTCGTTCACATTACGTTTAGAGGAACTCCAACAAACGCAGCTTCGCCTCGGCCTCGCGTCTGTTCTTGTCGGGCCCTCCACATTACCAGTTGCTGCTGTTGTATGAACAAGTCTTGGGCCTTCAAATTCCAACTCGACACCTTCTCGCGGTTTGGCCCGTGAATAGGGGAGTTTCACTCCCTAAAACTAATGGCGAGCTCTGGGTCGTCGTCGGGGAACCCCTTCCCTTTGACTACCTCCCCGACGGCGACGACAAAGACAACACGGACGGATGATGACACAGACAGAGACGACCACGACGTGGGGGAACCACTGCCCTCCCCATATGCTTGTGGCTGGTTCTGACCAGCACAGGCCTGTCCACCCCTTGTCCCCCCGCGTCATCCCTTACGTCCCTCCCTTCGTCTCGATTAGCCAAGTTGCATAAATATGAGACGTAAAGCAATATCCTATATATATACTATACATAGAGATTGCTTCTGTTAATGTGAAATGTGTTGTTTGTTGTTGTGTTTATTTATTTATAAAATAAGTTTACAAGGCCCTATGTGGTAGAACCAACATGGGTTAGTTGAGTCCTATTCCAAGCAATTGTTGTGGGTTGTCCCCTCCTTAACTATGAATAAAAGAAGCCTATGAGATGAAGATGATGAAAAATATTGAAAAAGACGACAAAAACCATTGGTTCCATGCCAAAATTTTTGATCGTGAAACGAAATGAAGAAGATAAGAATTTTGAAACTGTGTCACCGTTTTATATACGTAAAGCAATTGAAGGAGTTGCCACGGGCATAAAATCTGTGAAAAAGTTGAGAAGTGGAATGCTTCTTATAGAAACAATATCTGACAAACAATCAGAGACGCTGCTCAAGGTCACGTCCTTGGGAGAAATCCCTGTTGAGATCAAAGCACATACTACTCTTAATTCATCAAAGGGGGTAATTCGGTGTTTTGATCTAGTTAACTGTAAAGTAGATGAAATTAAGGAGGAACTGAAGTCACAGTTGGTAACAGATGTATACCATGTACAAAGAAAGGTAAACAAGGGCGAAAATACTGAAGAAGTGCCGACTCCAGTATTTATTCTTACTTTTGGAACTCCCACTCCACCCAAGTACATATTTGCTGGATACCTTAAACTTGCGGTTAGACCTTATGTGTCCAGACCATTGCGCTGCTTCAATTGCCAACGGTTTGGCCATTCACAAAAGAACTGTAATCGAAAAGCATTTTGCGTGAACTGTGCACAAGAATCACATGAAACAGAGCCCTGTAAATCCGAAATCCTTTGTATGAATTGTAATGGCGATCACCCTGCGTCTTCACTCAAGTGCCCCAAGTATTTGGAAGAAGATGCCATAAAAAAGATCCGTGCTGCGGAAAACATTCCAATCTTCGAGGCTAGAAAGAAACCCCTGAGCATGTCTGCACCAGTTTTTAAAAGATCCTTTGCTGAGATTGCTCAGAAACCAGGACCACCTGTTAAGGATGCGGGTACTGCTTCTCAACAAGTTACCATGAATAACACTGCTGATCCGGAACAGTAATCAGAACTTTTGCAAACCATAACGCAATTGAAGACCACAATTGAAAGCCTCCAAAAACAGTTTGATGCACAAGCTGTTTTCTTTCGCAGAACAAAACCAACTTATCAAAGAACTACTGGCCTAAAAAAGTCCTCTACCCACAGGACCAAAAAAACCGACAGGGAAACAACAGCAGGAACAGCAGAACCTCAAACTTCCACTACAAAGTCTAAAGCTATAAAACTAAAAAGGAACAACGATATGAATATGGATTTATTTTGATGAAAAACGTGTCTGACTCGTCCATGATCACTGTAGATTTCGGACGATCAGCCATTACTGTTAATTCAGAGTAGCAGAATTTATAAAAAGCAAACTCTCATCCAAAACAGAATTTTAAAAAAACCCTAGAAAAAAATCTAAACAAAAATTTTAATATTTTAAATTTTAAAACCAAGTTTTTTAAAGTTTTATAATGGACTTTTTAATGAAATGGAAAACGTAAGAGGTTATTTCCCCCGTTCTGAAGAATTAAAATTTTAGTCTCAAAACACAGCCCAGCCATTTAGGTCGCAAGAAACCCATTTTAAATGTACAGCCAATCCTAGACTTAAAAATTACTCTTTTACAGAATGATGACACCTCAGGAGACCGAGCCAAAAGAGGAGTAGTACTATCGTACACGATAGTATATACTCAGAATTGTTGCCGCTCGCAACCCCTCTGCAGGCAGTTGCTGTCAGATTGCTCTTCCAGTTAGTCACCTATGCAATCTGTACCTGCCTCCCCATGCTGTGATATCGAAAAATCTAGTCAATAACCTTTACAACAATTACCACGTCCTTCATTTACTCGGAGTTTTTAATGCTCACCATAATTTTATGGGGCAAACGCCTCATCTAACCCACGGGGAGTTTTAATCGAAAAAATTTTAACGACTCGAAACCTAATCCTTCTTAACAACAGGGACCCAACACATTTTAGCACTGCCAAGGGTTCCTACTCAGCTATAGATCTTACTATATGCTCCCCTTTCCCCTCTTACTTGATATTGAGTGGGGTGTCCTCCCAGATTTTAAGGGGAAGCGACCACTTCCCTATCCGGTTAAGATCACCCACCAGGGAGAACCAAGACAAAGGTCCCCTAAGGGGACATCAAGAGGGCGATGGCCAGCATTTGAGAAACTAGCCGTGTTTAGTAAAAACAAATATGATGACTTTCAAGACGAAGAAAAATTATATTATTTACACAATTATCTCCGCTGCCAAATCCACAATCCGCAAACACCCATACACCCTAGACGCGAAACCGGGTTCCTTGGTGGAACCCGAAGGCAAGGAAGCATAAGAAAAGGGGCGTATAGCTCGGGAAAGTTTTTAATAAATTTCCAACACAAGTCAATCTGGAGTCTTTTAGAAAACTTAGGGCCAAAGCAAGATCTATAATCCGTGTATCTCGGAAACGTTCTGGGAAGAATACGTCTCGTCCATTACGTGTCGGTCCCCCATGACAAAAGTTTGGTACAATATCAAAAAGATATCTGGTAGGAATACATTTTTTAGTCCCTCCGGCATTCTTGATGATAATGTTTTAAAGACATCTCAATTAGACATTCCCGATTCCTTTGGCAAACACTATGCTAACGTCTCCAGCTCCAAGCACTACTATCCCCACAATTCCTAAAAAACAAGCCTGTGAAGAATCATACCCATTACATTTCAATTTTGCCAAACAACGAAACATACAACCAGCCCTTTACCCAATGGGAATTCATAACCGCAGAAACTGGCTTAAGAACTCTGCCCCTGGTCCTGATGACGTTCAAAAACGAGATGATCAAACGCCTACCCCCCAAAATTCTCAACATTCCCCAACACCCTAAACCGCATCTGGCTAGAAGAAGCATTTCCTAACTCCTGGAGGGAACCATAGCAATCCCTATACTAAAACCAGGAAAAGACAAAGACCAACTTGTAAACTATCGACCCTTTCAACTCACGAGCTGCCTGTGTAAGCTTCTCGAACGTATGATCAATAAAAGATTAATGTGGATTTTTTGGGGAAACCGCAAGCTGCTTGTCCCAGAACAATCTGGCTTTCGACAAGGACGATCGTTTCTGACACCTTGTCAGGTTTGGGAAAGGGGATATACGAGATGCATTTTTAACTAAACAACACGTAGTGACCATTTCTTTGATTTGGAAAAGGCTTACGATACGGCATGGAGAAATGGCATTTTAAAAATTTACATACCTGGGGGTTTAAAGGCACCTGCCGATTTTTATTTCAAAATTTTATCTGATAGAATTTTTAGAGTTCAAAATTTGGGAAAAATTTTATTTAGACCTTTTTTATCAAGAGAACGGAGTTCCACAAGGATCAGTTTTAAGTGTTGTATGTTTTGCTATATCTATCAACAGTATTACCTCACATATAAAAAAGCCAGTTGAATCATCACTTTTTGTAGATGATTTTCCATTTACTTCCGAGTTCGTATTGAGTTCGATTGAACGTCAAAATAGAAACTAAACATAAAGCGCCTTGAGAGATGGTCGCTGAAACTGGATATAAATTCTCAATCACTAAAACCACATGTGTGCTATTTACCTTCGGCGTGGATTATTCCTTAATCCCGACCTGCACAGGGAAGCCATGCCTTACCATTTGCCGAAATTGCACGATTTTTGGGAATGTTATTTTATAAAAAGTTATTCATGGGAAACCCCATATCCAGCAGCTACGAACCAAGTGTTTAAAAGCTTTAAATATTCACGAGTGCTAAGCAATACTAGTTGGGGGGCTGATCGTACTACCTTGTTACATCTATATCGCTCCCTCATCCGCTCCAAATTAGATTTTGCCAGTTTTATTTTTGATTCGGCTAGGCCTTCTTATATTAAGACTTTTTGGATACAGTTCACCACACCGGGATAAACTATCCACAGGAGCTTTTCTACGACCCTATTTTTCCCGTCTTCTATGTGAGTCTGCAGAACCTCTTTGTCCTCTAGAAGAAAGTACCTAATGCTTAATTATATGCCTCATTAAAAGGTTCCCCTACCAAACCCAGCCTATAAAGCAGTTTTTGACCCTCCATTTCAAAATCGGTATGAAGTTCACAGAAGGCCTCAAGACCAGTGGGCATCCGCTCCCGGAATTACTGCAAAGCCTTACACATAACACTTCCCTTGTTTTCTACAAATCAATTGGGGCAATCCCACCTTGGACACTTAAAAAACCATGTTGCTAACACAGCTGACAAAAAATAAAAAGGCAACCACATCAAACACACAATATCAAGCACTTTTCAACGAAATCCGATACAACTACAAAGATTTTAAAAATATTTTTACAGACGGTTTTCCAAAACTAAACAATACAGTTGGCTCTGCCTTTAAAAACGGAGAGCAACAACTTTAGTTTTAAACTCCACTCCATATACAGCGGGCTACAATGCAGAAAATGTTTGCAATTCTACAAAAGCTCCTGTTGCCCTTGATAACAAGGACTCCAAAATTCTTAGTGGCACGGATTCTTTAAGTTCCTAGAGGCTATTTGCCAAATTACACTACACACCCATTAGTTAGTAAAATACACCTTATACTGTCCAAAAATTGGTGCAAAACAAAAATCAATAGTTTTTTGTTGGGTGCCAGGCCATTCTGGTATTTTAAAGGGAAATGATCTCGCCGACCAAAGTGCCAAAGCTTGCCCAAAAAAGAACAAATTGTTGCCAATTAGTCGTAACGCCTGATTTTAAAGCATTTTTTAAAATTAAACTTAAAGAAAAGTGGTGCGAAGAATGGCATATCATGCAAATAATAAGCTTCGCGGGAAATAAAAGGCGATGTAACACCTTGGATCTCTTCAAGGCGCTCTTTTCGACGCGAAGAGGTTGTTTTGACCCGTCTACGCATGGACACACACATCTCACTCAAGGATACCTTTAAAAGGTGAAGACCCACCACCCTGTGAGCAGTGTGGTGAGATTTTAAAATGTTAAGCACATTTTTAGAAGTTTCCCCAACACATGGACGAGAGGAATGATTTAAACTAAAATCCCAATTTTAAAAGAAATTTATCTGATGAATCTGAGAACATAACCAATGTTTTTAAATACCGAAATCAACACAGCTGTGCAATAAGATTTAAAAATAACATGCCATTATATAAGAGGATACGGGTCACTGATAACCTTAGGTTGTGTGCCCTTTAAACCCTAATAACTAACTAACTTTTTCACTAAGCGCTTTTTACTCGGTGACAAAGAAAAAAAATTTGTGTTAGCTGTATGGTATGACAACTTACAATTATGAGTACCGGTAGTTTAGTAGCTAGTAGTGTTACATAGCCGATAGTTTAGAAACATTTGCTGTTTTGGGAGTTTTTTTTAAAATTTTTATTTTGTGGGGTTGAAGAGTTTATAGAAGAGGAGGGCATGGTTGTTGGCATGTCTATGGGGTGTGTGAAAGTTAGTGTGTTTAGGCTAATGTGGGGTGTTTTTTTATTTTTTTTATTTTAAGTTTGTGACCGAGACACTCAATTATCATTAATTCCCGTAATTGTTGATGATTACAATTGGAGAACTGCCGTATACCACTACTTCGGGTTGTCATGTTGTGGAAGTTAGTTGCTTGACTCTGTTCATTACATTTTTAACGGTCTCCTGTAATGACTAAATAGTAGGCCTGTGGGACAATTAACTTGATGATAACAGGTATGCCTAATAGACTGCATTTTTAGTAGTAAAGGTCTCATTAGACACTACCATTAGGAAAGTGTACTGAAATGCCTTCGTTTTCTAGATAAACCAAGTCCTCGACCAGTGGTTGAAAAACTAGCGGATTTCCATTTTGAAAAGTTCTGTCTGATGAGTGGAAAAGAAGAGCAAGAAAAATGTTTTGTAGTTTGGAAAATAAGTGCTGTGGAATGCTTGGTAAAGTAAAATAAACTGCCCCCATTTTATGAACACCTGCATGACCTCCAAGAGGATTGTTGATCTCAAAATCATCAAAGTATATCGTAAGTGGGAAAACAGTTTTTCCTTCAAATTTTTGTTAGGATACCTTGTGGCGCCATAGTGCTCCCTGAATTATTATTATTATTATTATTATTATTATTATTATTATTATTATTATTATTATTATTATTATTAATTACCTTATGATAATGTTGACAATATAAAACTAAATACTACATTATTAGAGAAACATACAAATAGCGATTACTACGTCACTTAATTTAAATTAGTATGATGTTCACGCTTAAAATATTTGATTAACTTTATTTCATTAATGAAATAATTATAAATATTATTATAAAATAAAAAAAGGATGTGAGCAAACTATACCAACTGAGCAAGAGTATCTGCACAGCTATATGCTTGGAAATGCCTCCTCTAGATTTACTCACAATATTCCAAACATAATGAAACAATAGAAAAATAGTGACACATAACTAGTACAAACATGCATCATCTACAAACTACAATATCCATAAGAAAACCATTAAAAAAAAAGTGGCATATTGCCAGTGCAAAACTTAGTGATAAACACTGTCCTTTACTTCGCGTCAGTTTGACGCCAGTCAACCAATGTTTTTAAATACCTGAAATCAACACAGCTGTACAATAAGATTTTAAAATAACATGTCATTATATAAGAGAATACGGGCACTGATAACCTTAGTGTTGTGTGCCCTTTAACCATAATAACTAACTAACTAACTAACTAACTATTATTGAGGTCTGAGGGTTTATTATGAGGGATTTCTTGTTCAAGATCTACATGTACATTTTGTTCAAATGGTGTGCCTTCTAGAGAGGCATGATGGTTTTTGTCTCCTGCAGTACTCAATTGTTTTCTGTTTCTCTCTAGAACGCTTCCACTTTCCAGAACGCTTTCATAAGACAATGCAATGCCTTTGACAATGCTTATATAATTTTGCCCGGGTACCATAGTTTATCCTCACGTTGGAGTCTAACATGAGTATCTGGTACCAATGGTGTTAAATCCCTAGCTTGTTTATCATACCTTGTTTTATACATGGTTTGTTTATTCTGTAACCCTATTCTAGTTTGTTGTACAGTAGTCGGCTTGCTATTAGTAATAAATATCGTTTGATTGGTTATAGGCCATTGATGTGTCTTGAAAAAAGAATTTTTGCTGGTGAGTCTACCCTTTTCCGATACAGGTGTATTTCGATACTCGAACCATAATAGATATAAATCTTTATTTTATCAAAATATGTAGACGCCAATGCGATAGAATGTCTACTAGCGACCTAGAGCTAGGGCCGAGAGAGTCCCGAAACTGGCTAGGTAGGTGTGCGAGAACGAGAAAGCTTAGTGGACTGTATTAATTTGAGAAAGGCGTGAAATGAGGAGAGGTTGGGAAAACCGGGCTGTGAACATAGACTGCAATCACTTACCGATTTAACCAGGGCGGCGCGAGTGTAGTATGAGCTCTGCTGGGCGTCGGGCGCCGAAGTGCGTCGGCGTACAGGGCGGATAGAAACAATGAGCTATATACACTAATTATGGTAACACTTCAAATTCCAACTCGACACCTTCTCGCGGTTTGGCCCGTGAATAGGGGAGTTTCACTCCCTGAAACTAATGGCGAGCTCTGGGTCGTCGTCGGGGAACCCCTTCCCTTTGACTACCTCCCGACGGCGACGACAAAGACAACACGGACGGATGATGACACAGACAGAGACGACCACGACGTGGGGGAACCCCTGCCCTCCCCATATGCTTGTGGCTGGTTCTGACCAGCACAGGCCTGTCCACCCCTTGTCCCCCCGCGTCATCCCTAACGTTCCTTCCTTTAGTCTCGATTAGCCAAGTTGCATAAATATGAGACGTAAAGCAATATTCAATAACTATAGAACTGTTATTACCAAGTACACTGTAGACGTGTACATTGGCGAGAGAGTGCGTACTAAAACACGCGCGTGCACGACAGCGCAGACACAGCCCATCGCTGTTCGACAATTCGTTGAAACATATCAAACACGCTGTTCCACCTTGTCGCTTTTTTTCAGTTTCAGTGTTTCAGGGAGTGAAACTCCCCCTAACTCCCCCCTCTGGGTCGTCTTTGGGGAACTTTCCTCTTCCCTTTGACTACCTCCCCGACGGCGACGACAAGGACAACACGGACGGATGATGACTCAGACGGAGACGACCACGACGTGGGGGAACCCCTGCCCTCCCCATATGCTTGTGGCTGGTTCTGACCATATATATATATAGCTATAAAGCTATAGGCCTAGGTAGGCTCATAGTTCTAGCCTAGGCCTATCCGAGAAGTACGCTAGGCCTAGGGCTCAAGACCTATGGATTGCATTCATTGCATGCAATTGCATGGATTGCATGCAATTTTCCCAACTTTAGGCTCTTAAATTCTAATGGCTAATTTGTCGATTAATTTATATGCCGGTATCATTGAGGCTCTGGGAGGCATGATACATTTACTAAAATTACACAGCACAGCACAAACAAAGGCAATTCTGGAACCTAGAACCACTTCAGAACTCAGAAGGGGTGTTCTTAATATTTGTATGCCTTTATTAGTCCAATTATCCTTTCGATATGAACCCTCTTATTCGACAGTTTCCTGTCACTGATGACGGATGCTGCAGGTAGCTGCGATACTCCCGACAGAAATGTTGGTATGCTAACTCCAACATCATATGGAGCAAACAGATCCTGTACGTTGAAATCTTTATCGGCCATCACAGTATCACCAGGATCGCAAGTTGTATGTAATGACTTCTTTGAAACAGTTCGGCGATCACTGGTGCTTCCTCCATAAGCGGGAGTTATGCAACTGATTAAACCCACCAGGTGAAGCCCCAACTATAACTTTAAGAGTTTAGATACACCATTCCATTGATGACAATAAAACGCAATGCCAGTTTATCGTAGTTACACTAACATGGGGCTCAAGTAAGTTTGACCATGTGTCCTTGTTTTAAATTTTTGAAAAGATGACTTATTTTGTAAATTTAAATTTAGATACACCATTCCATTGATAAAAATAAAACGCAATGCCAGTTTGTCGTAGTTACACTTACATGTAGCAAACTGGTTGTAAATTTGATAAACCAGTCTCCTATTTCCTCTCACCCTACATCCAAACACCCAGTCCTTGAAGCCTTGCCCCTGCATGGTCAGCCCCCACTCCCCGGCCTCCAGGCCCGCCCTTGTAGCTATACGACTTTGACCCCCCAGTCCAGGTACGACACTTTTGCCCGGGACTGAGGTTCTTGGCTCAGGTCCGCCACGGGACCTTCAAAAAGTGGTGTCATCTTTCTGATCCAGGCCACGTGAACGATATGTAAATAAACGATCCTCTGAAATAGTATAGCATTGCACACAAGGAGAAAATTCTTTTTCCCCCAGAGGTACATAGTAGGGGTTTAAAGGACGAGTTAAGATTTCATACGTTTTGGCCAGTCCAATTATCTTTTCAATGTGAACTTGCTTGCTTGCAATTTTCCTCCTGCCGGGTCGTCGTCGGGGAACTTACCCCTTCCTTTGACTACCTCCGACGGCGACGACAATGACAACACGGATGGATGATGACACAGACGAAGACGACCACGACGTGGGGGAAACCCCCTGCCCTCCCCATATGTTTGGGTGGCTGGTTCTGACCACAGGCATGTCCACCCCTTGCCCCCCGCGTCACCCCTACGTCCCTCCCTTCGTCCGATTACCCAAGTTGCATAAATATGAGACGTTAAGCAATATCCAATCAAAAAAATCATTCAACAGTTACCTTTAGGCCTAGGATAGTTATGAAGTGTGGAGTGGCCCCATGTGAAAATAAAAAAAACACGAAGTTTTTACCAGCCACAGTCCAATGAATTCATCATCCCCTGTTTGAGCCGGTGTCGATTGCATCATCATGGTTTATGTTTGGGCCTTACGTCCCTCCCTTCGTCTCGATTAGCCAAGTTCCATAAATATGAGACGTTTAAACATTATCCAATCAATCAATCAGTACCCCTTTTTTAGTACACTACTACTACGGGCCATCAAAGTCCAACTCGCAACCTTCTCTAGGTTTGGCCGTGATTAGGGGAGTTTCACTCCCTGAAACTAATGGCAAGTTTGGGGTCGTCGTCGGGGGAAACTTTCCCTTCCCTTTGACTACCTCCCCGACGGCGACGACAATGACAACACGGACGGATGATGACAACAGACGGAGACGACACGACGGGGGGGAAACCCCCTGCCCTCCCCATATGTTTGGGGCGGGTTTTCGCCCAACACAGGCCTGTCCACCCCTTGTCCCCCCGCGTCATCCCTTACGTCCCTCCTTCGTCTCGATTAGCCAAGTTGCAAAAATATGAGACTTTAAAAGCAATATTAATCAACCCATACGCTTGTGGTGGTTTGACCATCACAGCCCCCCCCCACCCCAGTTCCTATGCCACTGAAAAGAATAAAAACCAAGACAAAAACAAAATTACACCATAGCTACTGATTTCTCACCATCTGAAATTGGATTGGCACTGACTGATAGGCAGCATACCAGATGTAGATTGTTGATGCTGTAGGATTGTCGGGCCAAAGCCTGGTTGCTTAGACAAACCATTCGGGGTTAGTGTAGAGGCGTGAATTTTGGATCAATTACTCAGAAAAAACGTGCTGAGTAATTTGCCAGGTGGTCCTAATCGATTATTTTCCCCGTTTAGGGGTGACCATGGTGCAAAGTTAGGGGTAGAAACTATTTTTAAATAGACTAGGGGTGAGCCTATAGAAGTAAAAGTGTGGTATTTAAACATTTTGTGTAAGTATGTATTCAATGTCATTATTTAAAATCGAAAAAATGTATTATTTTTAAAAGGGGTGTCCAAAATTGCTATTTTCGAAAAAAGGGTAGTAAGTATAGCTTGCGATGACTCAGCTTTCGGGGATGAGTGATAGAAGCGTTAATTTTGGATCATTTACTCAGGAAAATATGCAATGAGTGTTTTGCGAGGTGGTCCCCCATCGAAACTGTTCCCGTTCAGGGGTGACCATGGCGAAAAGTTAGCGGTAGAAATTATTTTTTAAAGACTAGGGGTGAGCCCAATAGAAGTAAAAGTGTGGTATTTAAACATTTTGTTTGAGTTTTTTTAAATTTAATTTAGTTTTTTACAGCTAAAAAAATTATCATTTTTAACAGGGGTGTCCCCAAAAATTTTTACATTGCCCGAAATTCGAAAATACGTTCAAAAATGCTAGTAAGCATAGCTTGTGATGACTCATCTGAAGGAATTTAAATACTGAACACGATTTCATAAAATAATCAAAAGTCAAGGTCACCAAAGGGGCAATCAAGGCCCCGACCTTTGAAATTTAATTAGTATTGTTTTTGTCTAATTTGCCATGAACAGACCACATAAAAAATGTTTAAGTTGATACTTTTTACCTTAATCGTTTGTTCAGGATAATATATGTACATAAAAACAGCAATTTATATTTAGGGTTGTACAAAACGACTTTCTGGGTCTTGAGTTTTCCAATGTACTGTAAATTTAGCCACCCTAGGTTGTGACCAAATCATTTTGAAGCTAATCTTAAAGGGATCGTTCACCTCTATGTAAAGGTGTACTCAGACATCTATTTACCTAAGTAGACTCCATTTACAACAAATTCTTTCTCCGAAAATAAAAATCCAAAAAATTTTAAAATACACCAATTTT
>JAMZAV010013841.1:0-14516 GCA_024449915.1 Sweltsa coloradensis | reverse complement strand
CATACCAGCCTAAATGTCTATCTAGTCTCTACCAGGCTGGATGGTGGCTAGTGGCTACTAAAAATTAGCTAACGACACACAAACAAAACTCACAAGCCACAACACATTACCAAACCAAGGTTATTTCACAAATTCATATTATGTTCCATATTCTTTCCCAACCTGTCAATTCTTCACCTTATACTAAACTAGTCTTTTGGCCTCTCACACACTTTCATCGACTTTCCAATCAAGGGAATGAATCCTATTTTCTATTTAGATCCCTATGTACTTCTCTCATCTTTTCTCATTCTTATACTTTTATGCTTTATAGACCTTATTTGCATTTTATTTCTAGGCCTGGCCTGTGGGCTGTCTGTAGGATAGTTGGTCTAAGGGCCTCTGCCTAGGGATGGACATTCATCCACAATATAGGCCTAGGCAAAGGCCCGCCTAATAAAGTAGCCTACAGGTATGAGGTAAGGTAACTGAAGGAGAATGTCATGTAACGCCAAGTCGCTCTCGCTGACGCAGCCCATTCCTGCATTTTCACGTAATTTGATAAAAAATCTCAATTTTCAAGCATCAGCTGTTGTCACTGTCAGTGTCGGCTCTCGAAAGTCGATAGTCGATACTGATAGTAGTATGTACAAGAGTTACGTAAGCCTATGCGTCTACACCTGACATAGTTTGTCGTTCTAGTAGTTAGGGGCTAGGACTAAGCTGACAAATGCATAAAATCAATAAATGTCATTCTATTAATGTATAATATCTGGAGGACATGATAGAATTTTTTTTTCGCGTGAAATTTCCCGGAAATTTTCCATGGAAACTTTCGAAATCGAATCTTTCAGGAAAACTCACATCACTAGCACTCATAAAAGTCAATATGCCGTTAAATCCTAGCTAAGTAACTGGTTGCCCACCTTTGAAATAATGCTTCTACCTACAAATTTATGTTTGCCTCCAGGGCTAGGTTGGCCTAGGCCTAGGTCTAGGCTCTAGGTAGGGTTAGGTTTACGTAGGCCTTTGTAAAGCCACATGGATAGTCCTAGGCCTAGTCATTTCCATAGGCCATACCTGTGACGCGAGGACCTAATCTAACCGAGCTAGGTTTTAGTAGGCTATAGATTCAAGGCCATGAAGAATCTGCTAACCGCAAAATTCATCTAGGCCTAAGAAGTAGGCCACTACACATGCCAATACCATAGATCGACTAAACTGCTTAGCCTAGTATCGTAGGCCCTAGTAGGCAATAGATTCAAGTCAATAAAGCATCTGCTAGTTGCCAAATGCCAAATGCACCTAGTAGGCTAGGGATTTAGGACTGATCCCAATTGCCGGGACCTGAACCACTGCTCAGATCCCCTAGGCTAGACCACGTCTAATTTGTAATTTAATTATTAACAACCCATGAAGTATCTTCTAGACCTGGCCAAGGCTTTGGTCCAAGCTCTAAGCCTGTCTTCATCTATTCAAATAACTTGAATTGTCCATTTATATGCCCTAAAGTACGCCTAGGCTAAGGCCAAGGTCGGTAATTTTAAACATGGACGACAGCTTACCTTCAACTGCAGGCCACCTAGGCTAGGCTAGGCCTATTTCTTGAGAGTTATGAGATATCCAATTTCACACAAAACAAACAAAAACACGATGATGATTAGAAGACGAAACACTCAAAACGCTTACTGCACTATACAAAATAACACTTGTTTACTTGTAATTGCAAGTAAATCAATTACAGGCCCAGATTTCTAAATGTAAACTCAGAAAGAGAGAAAGCCAAGCGGTGTATGGCGGGGAATCGGTGTTGCCAATACCCCCAGCACCACGGCCGCTATAGCACCTTAAAATACCGCCAAATTCAAGGTCTGCACCGCTAACTTTGATGAAATTGCATAAAAAACATTAAAAACCTTCCATACGCACAATTAATATATTGTCTTTAGTTTATCAATTAAGTAATGGGCGTGGATTATGATATAAAATTATAAATCAAACAAGTAAAATAAGTCTGGGTATCTGCTTTTTTCGCTTAAATTGCGGAATTTTAACACACATTTTGGGGATTTTTAGCGGATTTATGTAAATTTTACCACTGTTTTGAAAGTTGTAAACCGCTAGGTGTCACCGCTAGTTTTAATTTTATATTTTCACCACTTTTCGTCTTTCAAAAACGCTAGATCTAGCGGCAAAACCGCTGCATTGGCAACACCCGAATCGTGTGTGTGATGCGCAATACACTCTAGTTCCTATCGTTGCCGAAAGAGCTACATTCACTACCTACACGTCAACGAGTGCCGAGCGCTTAGCGCCGAGGCGGGCGCTCGATGAACTATTTACCCCCTCTCCAGAAATAGTTTTAATAGGAATTAGAGTTGCAACGATTAATACATTATTTTCAGCTTTAAACTGTGTGGTAAATTATGTAGTATTCGATTTTTGAGACGCAAATATATTAATAAATAATTCTAACACGCTTGATATCTATTTACACCAGTCGAGCGCTCGCGAGCGCCGGCCCAGAAGTTGAACCAACCCAAACCAACTTCAGCGTTCCTCGCGCTGCGAAGTGCTGCTCCATCGTGATTGGTCGAAACAGCGACTTCCGGCAGCGAGCGCTCGCCGACGTCCAGAAATAAGTTCACTTTGCATAGCCAACTGAAGCTCGAGTTTGGTTTTAACCATAGATATTGAACAACTATTGTAGCCTACAATAGGTGTTCAATATCCATGGTTTTAACCAAGGTCCACTTGATCCCCGCTCTTGCGGAGGTTCGTCTAATTCTCCGCTAGGAGAATCAAGCAGACCTTGGGTTGCCAAAAAACTACTTTTTATTTAACCCAGGGCGGTATAGGGAGTTGGAGGACCTCCCCAACGGTTTTAACGAGACGTTTCGTTAACTAGCTACTTTCTTCCTTTACCCGTGAAAAATCAATTTTTTCTTCACGACACAACATTTGAAAGAAAACACATTATAAGGATGCAGAGTAGAGTAGAGTCGACCTTTATTCAGTTGGTGGTTATTACATGGTACAAGTATACACCTCTTCGTGAAGAGGAAGTGAATGCTAAAACATGGTATAAAATTAATAATAAAATAGAATGCGCGTTTCTTGTTAATCAAGTTATAGGGAAACGCCAAAGTCGTTGATAGACGAGTGAGTGAGCCATGTGTTGAAGATCCAGCCTTAGGTATAGGGGAGGAAAGGGGATGTTCCCGGGTACTCAACACATGGCTTACTCACTCGTCTATCAACGACTTTGGCGTTTTCCTAGTCTAGTTGTCTAAGGCACCATTATACCCGAAATGTTGGAAGACCTAGGTTCAAACCCCCGGGGCGCGAAAGATTTTTTAATTTCTGGATTGTATTTGAATGAAATGCATACAATACTATGGAAAACGGCTCAGTCTTAGCTCGGCTATTCTTAGCTCGCCTACATTAGTAGTGGTATTTCAAGTGTAATTGCTCGCTTCCAAGAACCACGTATCTACTTTAATTGGTCGTAGGAGGGGTTTTCTTGACTCGCCTACCCCAATGGCAGCGAGCCTTTCAAATGGTTATGCGACCTGACCGGCAAGTTTGAATTGTTACGAAATTTAACGTTGACATGACACTTCCCGGACAGAATTTCAGCCTCCAATATGACACATCTCTCTTCGATGCACCAGGCAATCATCACCGTCAAGGGGAACTACCCAACGCGCCCAGTATCAAGTACCAAAATATTAACAATAGACTACAAAATTTATAATTATACGGCTACAGATTGGTGACTCGCCTATTATGATGCTGTTAAGTACATCCTCAAGGATGTGAGGGTGGAGTGATAATGTAGTAAAGAGGCTCAAGTGCATACTTGGGGAAGGAACTTTTAAAATAAACGAGTTCCATTTTTCTGTAACATTTTAAGGAGCGCGATCCTTTTTGGTGTTGAGGAACTATTAAGTGATTAAGTTAACATTTTAAGGGAATTTTTTAAGAGAGCTTTACTTCCTTTTATGAGGAAATTGAACATTTTATTAGTAAATATAAAAAAGGAAACTTGAATTTTTAAAATATTATTTCTAAAACTGATGAATTGAATCTTTTAACAGTTCTCTTTTACCAAGTATGCTCAAATGTACGCGCACTGTATGAGTGAATGAAGGTTGCAGATTTAATGTAATTTTAACTATTTTAAAGTTATTTAATGTGTTTACTTTTATATCGTTGTCTGTTGCCCTATCTTTCTTGACAAGCGAGTATTGACAAAAACATTTTAAGCTTGATATGTTAGTAATAAAAATGTAAATATGTAAAAATGTAAATACATATGTATATTTAAACTAAATGTAACCCAATTGTTATTTGAATAATCAGAGTATAAAAAATAATTTTATATCCCTTTACAAATATCTCACCAGTGTTTCCATCGTCTATGATCGCTATACCAATAAATATTTTTATTAAATTTACTTATTATAATCTTGACGTGACTACATCTAGCTTACTTCTTCAAGTCAAGGCGTAAGTCACAATGAGAAAATGGATGACATAACCTAATATTCTTATTATTTCATAACATTTAAGATAATATTTTCTTGTATGGATATGCCATTGCACTTTAAGACAACCTTGTATTAAATAAAAAATATATTAAAAAGGCACAAAGTGAGCAACGTTTCGAGCAAAATTCTGTCTGGGAAGTGCCCTGTCAACGTTAAATTTCGGAATAATTCAAACTTGCCGGTCTCGCATAACCATTAGAAAGCCTCGCTGCCATTGGCGTAGGCGAGTCAAGAAACCCCCTCCTACGACCAATTAAAGTAGATAAGCAGTTCTACTTCTTGGAAGCGGGCAATTACACCTGAAATACCACTACTAATTGATGTAGGCGAACTAAGAATAGCCGAGTTAAGAACGTACCATGGAAAGGCTAACATAGCCAGTACAAAATACGAGTAAAGATTGCAAGGTTTACTCAATGTCCCAACGGAATTTAGGGGAACCTTGGTCGTGCAATATTCGAGACACCTTGATCACAGATACGCATGTAATCACAGCCTGATAAATTTTTTCGATAAAAATGACTATCTTCAAGAACAAAAGCATTTCCAGCAACCTACACATTTCACGCCTTTTTTATTATTTCTTGTAGGTTTAAATCGCAACGGATTGTGCTCATTTTGTTAGAAGTTCTCAGTTACCTGGTCTCGAATGTCTGTCTAAAATTTCAGCTCAATCTATTTGACTGTTCGGCCGTATGAGCCCGGACAAACTTACAAACAGACATTTAACAATACAGAATTAATCACGACCAAGGCCCGTTCGACTTGCGTTGAAACTACGTTCACTGCGCTTATACTCGTCTAATTAACAACCCTCTCCATCTCGGAGGTATTTAGGATTAAAATCTATTTAAGATGAATATAATGCAATACATATTAGTGGATTTAGTGCATTTCAATAAACTGAACCAAAAACGAAAGTCGTGCACTATATTTTATTATGTCTTAAGTCGACACCACCCTGCACTCTCGGATTTAGATTTAGGATCCATTTCCTGCAACTACTTCCAATTTTCGTTTCATAAATATTAGGGAATAATGAAAATGTGAAAATTTGTAATAAACAATAAAAATGTACATGGCTGCAGCTGCAGGGACCAACCTTAATATTCGTTCTTCTCTTATTGGAAAAAATTAGCTCGGTTGTTTTTTGGCTGTTTGTTCGCTCTCTACCGGGCAAACGGCATATGCGATCTTGATGAAAATTGGAGAGGAACCTTCGAAATCTCTGAACTTAGACCTGCCACGATTTTGGGTTCATTGAAGAAATATTTCTCATGAATATCGTACTTTTACGATTTTCTCGATGTTTAGTGCGATATTCTCGTGATATTTGGGCCGATTCTAACCAAACGGGTGGGGCTACAACGTTCATATTTTACATGGACATAAGGTTATACGGTGATGTAGTACCGGTTTGAAGTAAAAAGTTGAAAAAGTTAGCCAGAATCCATAGAAATGAAGGTTTCAATATAAGTTTATTGAGGTATATTTTTATAATAATTATTATATTATGTTTATAGTATACTTGTTAATTATTAACAAGTAACTATAGAAACTTGACAAGAATCACGTCCAATCCGTACAAAAAGCAAGTCTTCGGGCCTCCAGATATTTTACATTCTAATTACCATATAAATTAGTACTACTTTATAAAAATTATCCTAATGTAACAAAAATGATTTTGCAATGGAACTTGAAGAAGTAAAGAGATCCCACGCATACTAAAAACTTGAAAAATGCTCACCCATCAACGCGACTAAAAAAGCGTTCGCGAAGCGGCCTAGTAACTAGTAACTATATTGACGGTCGGGGAATCCACCCAAACCAAATACAATATAAAATTAAAGAAATAGCCCCCCCCCCTACCCCTTATAAGTCAAGGTTATATCCGCCCCTAAACCATCACCCTTATATGCCTGAGGGGTTGGGGGGAATGAGCTGATGAGCTGTTTTTGCTTGTGCATCCTTCCGACTAGCCACAAGTCAGCACACCCTAGAACACAAAGCCCAGTTGTAGCCGATGTTTAAGGCTATTCCACCGCGTTTTTCTATTTTCCAAAATATGCTACTAAGTCAAAATATAGTGAATGGCTTTGAAACATGGCTATTTATGAAAATCAAAAATATTTTTTCCAAATTTTTCTGATCGGTACACGGCCAATATAGCCACCTCAAAATAATTTCAAACTTCAATTCGCCAGGGCACACCATTCAACGTAGGGTGTTGTGCTTTGTGACATTAATTTTCAACTGTTTTTCTTTGGACTGACTGAGAGAAAACAGATTTTTTTAACAATTGTCTTTCCTGCGAATTTTTTCGTTGGCGGTACAAATCGGTAAAAAATACCGCCAAACGAAAAAATTCGCTGGAAAGACAATTGTTAAAATAAATCTGTTTTCTCTCAGTCAGTCCATAGAAAAACAGTTAAAAATTAATGTCACAAAAGCACAACACCGTACGTTGAATGGTGTGCCCTGGCGAATTGAAGTTTGAAATTATTTTGAGGTGGCTATATTGGCCGTGTACCGGATCAGAAAAATTTGGAAAAAATATTTTGATTTTCTAAAATAGCCATGTTTCAAAGCCATTCACTATATTTTAAGTTAGTAGGAATTTTTGGAAAATAGAAAAACGCGGTGGAATAGCCTTAACATTTTGAAGTGGGGGGGGGGTCACAGGAAAAAGTAAGGGGGGGGGGAAATCCACCCCTTTTAATTTTGTTTCTATAATGCCGTCATATATTTATATTTAATATATACTTTGTAAATCCCAATCGATTCGACTAAACCCCATTGATCCTGAGCAACGGCAAATATACGCAAAAAGATCGACGTTGGACAATGGGAACCGAGAATATTATATAGAAAGAATGCACGCTGAAATCCGTGTCTGAAAATAGTAAAGAAACGAGTGGAAGGGTCAAGTGAATTTGCAAAGGGTCAACTGGTTAGGTGACACAAATATCAAACGTTACATTATTACGAACTGTACCAGATGGGGAGTGAAATTGTAACAGATTGGCTCAGTTGAAACATTTTATAAGCCAGTAAGGAAGTTGCTTTGGAGTGAAGACTTCCGTAAATAATTTAAGGTGTTGGTATATAAAGCGCACAACTTACGGTGCAGTCACCTGCACGTTAGGGGAGAGAAAATCAAATAAAATACGCGTGAAGGAACCAACATTTTGTAAGGGATAGCCAAAGATGGGGTAAAATCAAGTGTATATGGAAACGAGTCGGAGATAAGAAAATATTTCGTCTCACATTTTGGCAACGTTGACAACCGCGACGATGTTGATATTTTGATGACGGTACAACACCAAAATGACATGAATGGACGTGGTAGAATTTGAATACTGAAAGCATATTTCAAAGAAAAAGACTACCAAATAAAATATTATGATTTAATAAATCTTCATAAGGCTATTGTACCACCTCTGGCCGATAATTTGAAAGTCGAAGAAACATGTCTGAAAAGTTTGCTGAATGAAAGAAGGCCTTCAAAATAACAGAAAAAAAATTGTGATTTTTTTTGGGCGGGACATAACCTCACTATTGGAAATTATATTTAGATTTTTGGACAAAAGTGTACACAACAAATCTAGTTCAAAATTAAATTTTGAGAATCGGTTTTCTGGACATAGTTTCTTAACACTTTTAGCTATAACTTAAGCTATAGCTAAAATAGTTTTCTGAAAATAACAGTTGATAGTGTACGAATTTTTTTGTCAAACGGTACAAAACTGGAAAAAAACTCGTATTAATTATTTATTTATTTATATATTTATTATTTATTTATAAGAAGAGCGATTTATTTCTAATACACAATGCCATTAAATATAAGTATGCACTACGGTGAAAGGACTCCCATTTTAAACAACCAATAGTCACAAATTGTGTCTTGAATATCCTTGGATGTGATAGTGATCGATTGATGTATTTTTCCTCACTGCAAGGAGCTCAAAGACGAGAGAGTGTTTATTGCAGATAAACCTATACACCCACACGTGCAGTTTAATAATGTTTACTACATTTCTAAAAAAAATCGTATGTACGCTCAGGCAACAATTTAAATTAAAGGCCTATGCTCCAATGGTAAATACGAACACAAATAACGTGCTTCCAATTTATCAGAATCAGTTCTCCGTGTGTGATTTGACAAGCTAAGAAAAATTCGATTTTCAAACGCCGTCAAAGTATAAAGATTTTCCATATTTGTCAGATTCAAGTTTATTCGAATGCACTTTATGTTTGAGGTTATTATGTTTTAAGGGTCGTCAACGTTGACGAGGATTTGTGCCTCGACAATGTTCGAAAAACGAGAAGTTTAAATATCGCAAGCTGGAATTTTCTGTGCGGGTGTACAGGAACCAGGAATACACATCCTACAGGATGCACTTTCAGCTGCAACAAGTAACCGCTTGACAGCGATAATGGAGTGAAGATGGCTCTAAGCGTAAAGCACAAATGAGGCCACAAGACACAGACAAGAGAATAAATATTATCATAGGATGGAACACGATAAAGAATTGAAAAGCGATTGTATCGCCTTATTTACGCTTATCAAAGATTTCGGTTTTATTAAACATGAATAAATACAAATTACCGACAGAAGATCAATATTGATCTACATCTGTCTATTTAAATTTTATTATTTTAATGACACGTCGATAAGGCCTATACCTATTTTCCGTAGGGATGACCGCTGTAGTGTACATATCAGTTTCACCCGGTGTGCCCGTTGCAAGTGACTTATTATAGGGAATTGAGGTGTCAATCAAAATGTTCAAGGACTGTTTAAGAGGACTAGATCCCAGCATTTTACGCTTTTTAAGTTGAATTCATTGATGCATAATGTCAGAGCGATTTCCATGAGTCGAATACTTTCTTAGTTATTTTCTTACACCTTCCCTCATACCACAGATCACAGATACTTGTCCACATTTTTAAAACTGTTTCTTTTAATATTATCTTTCATTATGTGATTTTTTCTTCAACCGGTAGGTACACACTATGCGTCAAGAAAGTAACCCCCCCCCCCCCCAAAAAAAAAAAAACGTCTCGCGCATTAGTTTGGAAAATAAATACGAAATAAATACTTATCAAAATAATGTAAAAGAAGTCGAATGATTTAATTGTTAATAAAGTTTAACTTATCTAAGTTTTAGTCGTAGGGGCTTGATAATCATAAACATTCATGGATTTGACAGTCGTGGTTGCGGATGTATTTTTTTATAATTTTAACTTCAACTAGAGTTTAAGCTTCGTCTTGTTTGTGCGTTTTATCAACAAAGCTGATTTAAAAATCGCTAAAATTGGGGGTGAAATAAATTGACTTTAAAGAGGGGTTTTAAGAAAGGATTTTGAATAATAGCTATACCAGCGGCACCAGAAAGAATTCAAATTGCTTATAAAGGAACGATGAACTGCAAGTAAATTTCATTTAGGAAACTGAAAAGATGAAGACTGATAGCAAATGAATGACAACGGTGCGTCTACATGAAGTAATATAACCCAAGCCTTTGAGAATTCGAAAAGTTGCCAGAAAAATTCTACATACGGAATACCGCTAAAAAGAACTCTTTCGCTTCCTTTGCCCCTCCTGGTTTTATCTGTTCTCAACCCTCCGTCGTCTACTACTTAAGTAGTCTTCTTTTTTGTTCGAACCCCTTACCCTTTGTTCTACGTTTATGCTCCCCGCAAATTGCTGATTATCCACACTGCAGTTTTGTCTTTGTCGCTGCCGCCCTTTCCTAGTAGCGCATTTGTCCCCTTGTACGATTACCACCAAACAATTATTCTTGGTTGGCGTTATTACTGTCATTATGTCAAAGTTTGGATTTTTTTTTTATCATATAATGTTTTTCATTAAAAGTCACCAAACTTTGGCTGTTTACTAAACACAGATTTAGCTAGGGATGAGTGCCGCTAGAAATTCACTTTCGACTATACAAAATCAGCTATAAATTTCGGTAGTAATACGAGAAGGCCCATTTAGTATTTACCCAAGATGAACTATTTTAATAACCTATATATTTCAAAATCCTAACCTAATAATAAGTTTTCCATTTATTTGAATTTCTTACTTCAGTCTTCAGCATAGAGGGTAAGTAAATAACAGGTTACTCTATTCAGAAGGAGGATGTCTTTTACATCTTGGTTTATTTAATAACATAATTTCTCCCTTATCGCAATCTTCCTTCTGTTCCTACGTTTCAGGGTGTTGAATGTACCAGACGAATAAACCGACTTCCCGTTCATTCACACATGTATAACTATTCAAAATAATAATCACATTACATTCTAACTGTTCATGTCTCTATGATATTAAACCACGAGGGAATGCCTTAGATAAAATGGGTTGAAATACATTACAATGTGTTCTTGTAGTTCTATCTTCTCTACCTAAGATTTCAGTTAACGAGACCCAGTCAAGAGAAGTAGCTGTGTTAAGAACGATAGCTCTTATAAGATATTATTCTATCTTGGGTAATCATAAATGTAAATTCCACTATAACTGAATATAAAACGAATGAACAAAACTACACAGGTTTTGCTCATAAACTCCTGGGTTTGTGTTTTACCTGAATTATGTTTTTCAACCCCAAGGGTTAATTGAGTCCAGATGTTGCAAGTTGCAACTACCCCTAACCAACCTAGCTGGAAATCGAAATTAAACAAAAATAGTAATTTAAGGGCTCGATATCAATTTGGTGTAACACATTGTAATAAACAAAAAATAATTGAAATTAAAATTTACTTGAAACATTAATTAGAGAACTTTTTGAATAATCGAGTCTTTGTGAAGAAATTGCCAAATCAAATGTTTGAAAAGAATGTCCAAATTATGCAACTAAAGCACTTGAAGGGAGGATAGCTTTGGAAAACCCAAGACCTCCCTGACGATTGAACAGTCTCTTGCCGAGCATTGTCAGGGGAGGCCTATTCAGAAACAGCTGACCAACGCAGTAGTGGAAATAGAGACGCCAAGTACAAACTAACTCACTCGTGGCCTAATCTTGTTAGGGGTGTAGCTAATAATTCTCGCTTCCCCAACACTTATACTTCTTATAAAACGTGCCCTGATGTTAACACAAGTGCGAGTGCACGAGTACCCAAAATATGGACCGTTATTATTTTACATACGTTCTTCAAGCGTTCAACTGCTCTTGGTAGAAGTGCCGAATATACAGATATCAATTTTTCTGGAGAGCTATCCTCACGACCCTAGCCCTCAGCGTCTCCAATAACACGAAACGTCCCCGATCAAGAGAAATGTCAACAAAAGAGCTCGTGTCAAACGGAGGTCATGTTCGGTTTTATCACGAGACGTGCACAAACAGAAAAGTGATGTTCACTCTCTAATTTATACTTTTAAGCTCATTTCTTTCTAATCCTTCCCAATCTGCTTAGTCCCAGATCTCTGCAAACTTATTCTTAACCTTATCCTCTTAGACTCCCAAAACTCGTCTAAAAATAAATCACTTACTTTCTACTCCATTGATGTATCTTTCATCTTGCAAATAGTCTGATATCTTGACAGTTAGCATTGATTCCTTTTACTACGGTAAAAAATGCACTTAGATTTCAGGTTAAGGAAAATCCACCCTGTTAAAGAGAGGGAATAAGTGCACCTATAAAAAAAAATATGTTCATTGTTCTCACAAGATATCATATCTCATAGAGTCATATCTCGAGATAAAGCTACAATGTTGCCAATTCGCCCTACGTTAAAACCTATTTGCGATTCCATTTCAAGTCAATGTTAAATTTACAAAACGTACTATTTTCAATTATGCGAATTTGGTCTAATTGATTCAGTGCACCTTCAGAATTATGTGCACCCACAATGTGTGGCTCGTTGGTCTTGTGGTTAGCGTATCTGTTTCCAAAGCAGAAGGTCCAGGGTTCGATTCCCGCCTAAGTCAGAAGTTTTTTAGCTTCTGATTTGGATTAAAGACCATCAGTTCTTGTCTTAGGAGTTTGTAAACGGTGACTTTGGAGCCATCCTAGCAACGAAGCACATAATTAATTCAGAGTTGTTCTAAATCGGCCATGTTGATTCTGGCGCTGATTCACCCATTGTCCCCCCGCGTCATCCCTTACGTCCCTCCCTTCGTCTCGATTAACCAAGTTGCATAAATATGAGACGTTAAGCAATATCCAATCATAATCATCCGAGGGTGTTCGCACTGTCCATACCACTGATTGCTATATTCCCGATATTAAAAAATATCGATCTTTGGTTGGTTATCGCTCACTCGTCGATTGCGTCGGGGCCTACAGGGTTGGCTTGGTCGCTTTGATTTACTGTCCCCCACTGAAAATCAGTTATATAACTGAGTGGGTAGACTCTAAATACAATTTTTTAAATTTTTATTTAAATATATAATCACGGGTGCAAAAGAAACCCTGTTTAAACCACCAATGAAATTTTGACTTACGATATGCTGTGAATTTTGCACACATTTTGCACAATTTTGCACAACCAATTTTGATTTTTTGCACAAGCAACACAAAAAACTTACCGACTACTTCATTTTGGCTGAGCCAAGTTAATGGTTTTCGTAAAATAACGAATTTCATGTGCAAACTCGTACCATATTTTAGCACACTTTTTGAAGTCCGTAAAGCCCCCCCCCCCCCCCAGAACATTTCGTCTCCAAACCATGTGCATAATTTTGCACCCAAGTCCCGAGTTTTGCACCCCAAAATTTTCGAAGATACGCTGACCCCATATTCGCGATTGACCCCTATGCGAATTTTGACTCAAAATCTTGTGCATAATTTTGCACCCCAATACTTTCGGGGATACAGCCATTTCAAAAAGGGAGGCTAAGTTTACACTGATCCCCCTTATGCGATTTTCCACTCAAAACCATGTGCATAATTTTGCACCAATAAGCACAATTTTGAACCCAAGTCCCGAATTTTGCACACTTTCGGAGATGCGGTCATTTAAATAGGGGACCTTCCTAAAGCGAATTACAACTCAAAACCATTTTCATAAAAAACCTCATGTAAAAAAACTCTGGAAAACGTGTGCATTAAGCTTGCCCCTTCCCCCCCCCCTCCCCAAACCGAATATCAAAACGAAAAATACATGTATTTATTGCACCCAATATGCACCATTTTGCACCCCTATTTTTAATTTTTTCCACTCGCTTCCATTTTGTGATTGAACCAAATTAATTGGATTCCCTTAGAAATAAAATTCCAAAGTGGGAGAACCAAGTAAATACTTCTTGTAAAAATTAATTTTGGAGCAGTGAAACTTGCTCCAATTAGCAGCTAAGTATGCACTCCTAAATTGACATGGCCTGATTTATGCACCCCTTTGACTGTAGAATCTACAGTGGGAGAAATATGAAAATTAATAAGCAAATGAGAATTGGATTTCCAAAGTAGGGAACAAAGTAAACGTTTTTCAAAATCATGTAACAGAAGTCAAAATAACTGGGCTCTAAAAAAGTTTCTACAAATTCTCTCTGAAATAGCCAAGTCTTGTTATTTTCACCCCTATAATATGAATAAATAAACATAAAAGAATTCAATTCCAAAAGATCTTTATCAAATCAGTTACAGAGTCAAATGACTGGTATAAATTAGCACTATGAATACCCTCTCAGAATTGATAAGTCCTGATTTTTGCACCCTAAACTAGAATCAAAGTGGATGACATGGAAAAATAACAAATAAGAATTCGATTTCCAAGTACGTTCGTTTAAACCCCTTACAGAAGTCAGAATAAATGTTCTAATAAGCAGCTATAAATGATCTTTATTGCGAAGTCTGATTTTTGCATCCATACTGTGAATCTACAGGGGAATTTGAATAACAAATAAATTCGATTCTTAAATAGGATCGTTTTCAATTATGTAGAATTAATTTTGGGCTCTAAATAGCAGCTATAATCTCTCTCAATGCCAAGCGACCCTTAAAACTTAGAGGTTTAAACAGTTTTTTGGGTTGACATTGGAA
>JAMZAV010013840.1:0-17017 GCA_024449915.1 Sweltsa coloradensis | reverse complement strand
CACTTTCAGTGTAGGATACTCACTTTCAGTGAGATCTCCTTAGTGTAGATACTCACTTTCAGGTGTAGGATTTTCGGAGCCTGTGAAACCATCCCCTTATTAATTTATTAAAATCCTTATTAATAATATTATTATTATTTATTTATTCTTGGCCATGAACCAAATTCAATGGCCAAGCTATTTTTTTTATGATTTCGAGTTTAAAAATTTTACTTTTTTACCACAAAAATCGTTGGCTTGGCGCTCGTCAACAGGCGAAATGATCTTACTTATTTTCAAAGCGAAACTAGGGAGAAAGAATAAAAAGCTTGGCTCAACTTCTATATCTTACAGCATTCACAGCCGAAGACTTTTGAAGGAGAGCTTGGCTGCCGTTTTTTTTTTTTTTACAAATTTTTGTATTTGGTTGGATATACATCTTTTTGTTGTTCGTTTGCTATCAAGGTGTGAATGATGGACTTTGAATGATTAAATTTGTTAAGTTCAAAGTTGTTTTTTGACATTTTTGGGCCCACGGTCCCCCCAAAGATACCCCTTGTGTTTTAAGCACTAGATATTTATAATGGTTAAGAGCATGTTTAATTTCAAGCTTGTACAAATTACTACGCCTGAGTATTACGCGTTTTGATTTTGATTTTGATTTTCCCCGGTCCCAATTGCCCGGTTTTGGTTATATGAGGTACATCTGAGTGTGGCCCAAGTTTCAAAGTTCTAAGATGAACCGTTTTCTCAGTATAGCGTATTATTCATAAGAGTACGGAATTACCTACTTTTGATAATTTTGATTTTCTCCGGTACCCGTTACCCAATTTTGCTTTCCATATTCAAAAGTGATAAAGAATGAGAGATATCAAAATGTATTCCACGTTTGAATCATCTCAGTTGTAGCGTTTTCTTTGAATGATTCATTTCTTAAAGTTCAGATATGTTTTTTGTCATTTTTGGGCCCATGGTCATCCCCAAATTTAGCCCCTTGTGTTTTGGACTAAGTAATATTTATAATGGTTAAGAAGGGTATGCTGAGGCTACAACGGAGGCGGTTTAAGCGCTCAGCTTTCTGGATTTTTTGGGTAAACGGTTTATAGCACCATTATCAAATTTCACACTAACGTTAATAAAGAATAAAATCTATGTTATCCATTACGCGTATTCCTAAATTAATTCATTGATTTTGAATTAAAATTTAGTGAATCACCAAAATTTACTCAATTTTTGGTCAACTTCGGAATTTATTCCAAGTGAACCGATTTTTTAACTCAAATTTGCATAATAGAAACCCAACGTTTAAATCAATGTAAACGCGCAGGTTACTTTGGTTTTATTGTAAGATAAACAGTTTGGTGGGAATTTCCAGAATTGTAATCCATGTTTTAGATTTCCCATTTTTTCACGTTTTGAATTTATGTCTCACAATGTATCTTTACCGCTTATTTTGTGCAACCAATTACAGATATCAATATAAAAGTACTTTATTAACATCCATTTAAAATTTGGTAATGATATTACTAACCGTTCAGCAGAAATCAACACCTGTTTGCGCGCATCTGAGTTGGGCCAAGCTCAGCGTACCCTCTTAATAGCATGTTTAATTTCAAGTTTGTACAAATTACCACGCCTTGGTAATTACGCGTTTTGATAATCATCCAAATTCTGATTTTCTCCGGTCCCTGTTACCCGATTTTGGTTTTGAAAGCAAAAGTCACTGCGTCTGAAGTACATCTAAGTGTGGTCCAAGTTTCATAGTTCTAAGATTTACCGTTTTCTCTGTAGGCTAAATTAATCTCCGCGGAGAACTAGCCAGCCGAAAGGAATTTGACGATGTTGAGAGCCTTTTTTAACACAGAACGAGTTGTCGGATCGGGTTAATTTTTTTTTTGGTATGTCATGGACCACATACCTGGTCATATACCGGGTTTCAAGATTGTAACTCTTTCGGGGCGGCGTGTGCAGATAGCTGAAAACCCCCCAACTCTGGTAGCTGTATACAGGGCTGGAGTTCGTGTCGCCTAAGCAGTCGCATGCGCTTGTCTGCCGGGCGACGACCGTCGCCCTAGATTAGACGCCATCTTTAAATATGGCCGCCAAATTAAGGTCAATGGATTGAGAACCAAACAGCTCGCGGCCTCACAATGACAACCTGGGTGTCTAGTACATGCACAAAATATATTGACGTCTCTTTACCTACCACAATGCACAATTGTGTAGGGATACCGCCAGACTACGACTACGAGTAATATACTCAGTATATTTAAAAATATATTTATATATATATATAAATATTATTAAAATGAATTGCTTACAACTAAGATTTTGTTTTGTTTATGTATGTGTCATTTGTTTAATGAATACGATCGACAAAAATAACTAAAATCCACACCTCAAGGCATTAATCAGTGAACTCGGAAACCCAAATTAGCAATATGATTAATTATAAAATGGTTATTTCAGCCTTTCAATTCAATGAAGATATTTTTAATGTACAGTATAGTCCTTAGCGACCATAAATCATCCTAAATTAACTCCTATGTCATCAAGAAGAATCATTTTGAATTTATTTTGGAAATACGCCATCACTTTGGAAAATGGCCATTATTTTGGTGACCTACATGGAAATTGAAGTGGCTCCCTATCACTAAAATTTTGTTCGGACATATCTGACTTTGTGCCAAGTTACATATTCCAATCAAAATTTGAGACGTTTTTTCGTTTACGACAGGGACTATATGGGCATGTAGTTGTGGTGTCCAACAAGCAAAGGGGAGACCAACGGGGGTTCTCTAAATAGGGAGCGAAGCTTGCCATTATTATAGAACGTTAACATTCAATGCAAAATAAATACTCATGAAATGTTCAAGCGTTAATATATCTTTGGTGGAGGCGCCTGGTTAAAACATTTCCCGTCTTTGGATTAATAAAGCGACGCTCCCGCTAGCTTCCAAGGAGACAGGGTCACAAACCACATTCTGTATCAGCCTTGTTGAAGGTAAATGTCAACAAAAAACACATGGCAATCGGATGTCGTGCTCGGTTTTTATCAAGAGACGTGGATGTCGTGCTCGGTTTTTAAACCCTCACAAACGGACGGACAGAAAAGTGATGCATTGCATGGCAAACGAGAGAAATATTTATCTTTCTTTTAGAGATCTCGGCAGAAGGAAGGAATTTAGCCTATCTTCTGATGCAAAGTTCACTAAAATGGGACACATTTTTTGTGCATTATACGAGCGTTTTCGTCGTAATAATGCTTGTATACGAAGTTTTAATGCTCTTCCTAGATTAGATGTTACGACTCTGTGCTCGTTATACAAGTAATCTAATGAAATTACTTCCACATAAACAAGTCCAAAGTGTTATTAATTAAGCTTGCTTTATTATGACGAAGACATGAGTCTACGGAGTTGATTATCTAAGGGGCGGCCGACAGTCTCCTCTGTGTTGCTTGAATCAGGTCAGGGTTTGCGTAGGGCGGGTACAAGAGAATTAATTATAATAATAGGATTTCAAATCGAAGGCGTTTGCGGCAAGGAATATTAATATTTACATTAGTGATCGGGACATTTCGCCAAATCGTTTATTTATCAACTTTTGACGTTTCATTCAGCCAAACTGTGTGCATGGGCTATTATCAGAAAAACAAGAAATAAAATTTAAAAACTTACAAAACAATGCTCAAGACAATACCCTTGCTAAAATAAACAACACAATAACAACGAAAACAGCATCCTAACCATGCATTAGTTGCATTATTTATTATTATTATTATTATTATTATTATCATCATCATTATTATTATTATTATTATTATTATTATTATTATTATTATTATTATTATTATTATTATTATTATTTTATTGGATGGATTTCATACAGCTGTCTCGGAATCTCGAAGTATCATTCTTAGTTTAGAAATTTACGAACTATTCTACACGTGTTGAGTATTACTGCCTTTTGAGTCTCGATGTAAACATTGGGTGGAAGATCTAGTTGTTTAATGCTTTCATGTAGCTTCTTCGGTATGATGCCATTAGCCGATATCACGTATGGGATTGTATTTACCTTTTTCTGTTTCCACATCTTCTTGATCTCAATTGCAAGTTCACTATACTTGTCAATTTTTTTCTTCCATGTAGTCTCGACGTTATGGCACATTAATAAGGGTGTCTCTTTTTCTTCTTGTCAATTATAATTATATCCGGTCTGTTGTGATGTATAGTTTGGTCTGTTATAACTGTGCGGTCGTAATATAATTTGTAATCTTTACTATCTAGTACTTTCTCTGGTTTGTATTTGTAGTAAGGTGTGTGTGTGTCAATGAGGTTGTACTTGATTGCTAGTTTTTGATGAATAATGTTAGCTACTTGGTTATGTCTGTAGAGGTAATCCGTTTGACATAGTGACTTGCACCCGGATATGATGTGTTCGATTGTTTCACCCCTTACACTACATTTTCTACATTGATCGTTTACTGTCGCATCTTGTATAATGTATTTTTTATAATTTTTCGTTGCAATCACTCTGTCTTGAATAGCCAGCATAAAACCTTCTGTTTCTCCAAATAGTTCCCCGTTGTTTAACCACCTATTTGATGCTTTAATATCTACGTGACCTTTATGTAGTTCATCATAATGTCTCTTGTGTAGGGTCTTTTCTGAGAGACGTAACTCTTTTGAAGCGTCAGTTATGAGTTTCTCTTGTAGATTGACATTTTCGTTTGCTAGATTGAGTGGAGTTAATGATTTGTCAGCTAACACCACAGCCCTATGCAGTGTTGAATTGGTTGCTCTTTGTAAAAAAATATTTTCTTAAAATGTCTAGTTGTTTATAATATAAGTTGTTCAGATCAATTAGGCCTCGTCCTCCTTGTTCTCTTGGAAGTGTCAATCTCTATTGCTGATTTAGGATGATGCATTCTGTGTTTAGTAAGTGTAGTACGAGTTAATATTTCCAGCGCGTGGATGTCTGTCTGCGTCCATTTAATGATTCCAAATGAATATGTCAGTACTGGTATAGCATATGTATTTATTGCTGTGATCTTGCTTTTACCGTTTAGTTGCGTCTTGAGGATAGATTTTAGTCGCTTCTTGTATGTATCTATCAATTTTTCTTTCATTACTTTATGTTCAATTCTGGCAGCTTGTGAGAATCCTAAATATTTGTAGGGACTTCGTTATCATCCATTACTCCAATCCTATTTCCATCATCTAGCTGGAACTCTTCTGCCTGCGTAACCTTACCCTTTTCGATATGTAGCGTCTTACACTTGTCTACTCCAAACTCCATGCAGATATCTTGACTAAATTCAAATGTAGTATTGATTAAACTGTTTAGTTGAACAAAATTTGATGCATATAACTTTAGATCATCCATGAAGAATAGGTGAGAAATTGTGTGACATACCATATTATTGTCCTTAATTTTAAATCCGTATGTTGATTCGTTAAGCATATGCGACAGTGGGTTTAATGACAGACAAAACCATAATGCGCTAAATGAGTCACCTTGGAAAATGCCACGTTTAATTTGGATTGGATCTGTAGTTATCTGCTGGTTTTTCATATTTAGTTTTAGTGTTGTTCTCCATGTCTTCATTACTGTCTTCAAAAAGTTTACAATTACTGGGTTGATTTTATATATTTGTAAAATCTGAATAAGCCATGTGTGTGGTGTTGAGTCATAAGCTTTCTTGTAGTCAATGTAGTTTACGTGAATATTCCTTTTCTTATTGTGTGCCTGGTTCATTACAGTAGAGTCGATAATGAGTTGTTCTTTACATCCCTGCGAGTTCTTACAGCATCCTTTTGTTCCTCGGCCATGATATTGTATTCTTCGCAATGCTTATATACTTTATTTGTTATGCATGAAGTCAATATTTTATATATAGTTGGTGGACATGTAATTGGCCGATATTTACTTGGGTTCTTTCTTCGTGTCATTATCTTTCGGTTTGAGAAAGGTTACTCCTTCAGTAAAGAATTCGGGTATTTCTTTAACTCCATTTATAAACTCGTTGAGACATTTTCTAATTTGATTGTGAGTAGTATTGAATTTCTTATACCAAAAATTTTGAATATTATCATTACCTGGTGCTTTCCAGCTATGTGTAGCACTTGATTGTCGACTTTAATTCTTCATCAGTTATACCTTCGAATCTCATCTCATTAACATCGCTCATCCTAGCTCTTTCGTCTTGAATCCATTGTGCATCCTGGTTGTGTGCTACTGGGTTACCCATATTCCTACCCAAAACTCTTCTATCTCCGTCTTAGTTGGTGTTCCATTTCCTGTTATTTCTTCGGTACTAGATAGTTTTTGGTAAAACTGTTTTTCCTTTTCTTTGAACATTCGGTTTTGTTCTTTTCCAATGCTACATTCTCTATATCTTTTTAATCTCTTAGCAAGAGCACTTACTTTTTGTTTAAGTGTATCCAAATATTCGTGAATGAATTTGTTCAGTGTTTCATGTTTTGTGTGAACCTTGATTATATTATTATTATTATTATTATTATTATTATTATTATTATTATTATTATTATTATTATTATTATTATTATTATTATTATTATTATTATTATTATTATTATTATCATTAGATAAAACATCAGCCATAAAATCAGAAATTAAAGGTCATTATCTTGAAACTATGCGCATAGATGACGTCAGTTGCTGACCACTACCCCTACCATGGCGCAACATTTTATAATTGTTTGAGTTCAGTTAAATTGAGTATTATTGTATTGTTCATTTTGACGTTTGTTATTTTCTTGTTCCTTATTATTTAATTTAATCATTTATGGATTTCCTAGTAAGTTTTTATGTATTGTTATTGTAATAACTCACACTTATCGCAGATATTTCATGTATTTTTGTATTTATTTAAACCACAGACAAGCCTTTTCATAAGGCTTTGTGGAAAGAAGCTTATTCCATTTTGTACATGATGTTATAAATAAAAAATTGAAAAAAAAAAAAAAAAATTATTATTATTATTATTATTATTATTTATTATTATTATGATTATTATTATTATTTATTATTATTATTATTATTATTATTATTATTATTATTATTATTATTACTACCTATTGCTGAAATACAACAGATGAGAGAAGATATGCACAAAATAGACTGTTCTTTGTTAGCGCCATGGCAAAAGTTAGATGCGGTCCGAACGTTTCTTTTGTCTAGACTGGAATTCATTATGAGAGGTGGATCAATGAAAAAATCACTTTTCAGACAGTTTGACTTGGAAATAAAGTCTCTGGCCAAGAAATGGATGAATCTTCCTCAAAGAGCTAGTCCAGAAGTTGTTTACATGGCCATGCATGAAGGAGGAGCAGGTGTTATGCCACTAGGTGATTCTAGTGATGTACTTGCAGTTACTCATCCGTACCTACAGACTGTTGACTTGCAGAGATGCATTTTGTCGAGAAATCGCGTGGGCGTCTATGAGAAGTGTTGTTAAAAAGAAGATAGGCCGAGCTCCTAATAATGATGAATGTTGCCAATATCTTAGTGGCTCTATGGAAGGAGATTATGCGCGACATGAAGGAGCAATCACTTCAATCTGGACACAGGCAAGATCTGCATCACGACGACTTCGTAACCGGATTGGCTTTTTATGGACATATGATGTTGCCCGACAAGAGCTATGTATCAAAGTTTCTCGGCCACAAAAGATGCCTGACATTGCGGTAGTACCACCAGATTCATGCGGACTATTGGCCAAGCCACTGAGAACAGTAGTGCGTGATTCCTATAGGGAGAAGTTGTTGCATAAGAAGAGCCACGGAAAAGTATTTCAACTTACAACAAAGTGTTATGCAAGCAACCATTTTGTCGCTACAGGAAAACACACCCGTTTTTGTGATTGGCGTTTTGTAAATAGAGCCAGATTGAATGTCATGCCTCTAAATGGAAGTCGATTCTGGGGTAAGGGATCTAAGTCATACCGATTGTGTAACTATCCGCAAGAGACTCTGCCACATGTCATAAACCATTGTATGCGCCATTCCAGAGCATTGCAAAAACGCCATAATGATGTACAGAATCGTCTTGTAGCAGCACTTCCAAAAACCGGCCAAAACTCACAGTAACTGTTAATCGGCGTAATTCAGCAGATAACAACTCAAAATTACGGCCTGATATCATTATCAAAGATGATACTTTAAAAACTGTGAGAATCATAGATGTTGCTTGTCCATTTGAAAATGGCGCAGATGCGTTCATTTTAGCAAGACTACGTAAGGAGGAAAAATACCGGGAGACTGCTAAGGTATTTGAATCAGAAGGATACTCTACCACAGTGGATGCCTTTATAGTCGGTAGTCTTGGAGGATGGGACCAAGAAAATGAACGAGTATTGCGCGCCTTAGGTATTAGTAAGAGATGTGCTACATCAATGAGGAAGAAAATGGTCAGCGAAACTATCAAGTGGTCTCGAAATATATATGTGGAACACGTGTCCGGCATAAGACAATATTTAGATTAGAAAGATAGTAAAATGATCTATTTATGTACCGGTACATGGTGATATTTGCTAAGAAGTGCCAGTGGCAGCGCTTCACGACAGTCCGTCGGTGGCGAATACGCTCAACATAGCGTCATCACACCATTCAAGGTGATAAAACCACGGGTGGGAATGAGGTATTCTGAATATCATTATCATGACAAAAGATTTCAGTAAGCCCCACAAATCAAAGCGATTGGCTATAATTGCAAAACACTTTCCACACGATGAACTGTCTCAAAGATACAAATTTTACATTGATGACGAGATCTATGATGAGATCGCGTTTCACGAGGAGTTGATAATTGAAAATACGGACACAAAGGAGGAGTGCGGGAAAGTTACAGTCAGCGTGAAACATGCCGGTAAAGACCAGCAATACTTTCAGGTTCGCTCGTCAGCACAAGCAACAATCAACGGGAACATTAGTGTAGTGTCAAGATTATCAGTTGCGTTGACAGACATTTCGCCACGATCGAAGAGAGACGAAATGAGTACTCTACTACCTCTGGATTGGGAGAGTCAACTACCTTCCCTGTGAACAAATATTGTACATTGTCAAGACAAGGACATCTATCACGGTTCTGTGGTGCATCACCATCTCGCACGTAGACATCCAGGCTCTCCTGCTGCAAAAACCCAACCAAGTGATCCCATTCTCCGTCAAGTTCTTCACTGCCTTCCAATACAACCCGGAGTATGCAGAGATTTATGAGGAAGACACTCCTTGCGAGTATGACTACGAGAAACATGAATTTTTTACCCAGAACTTCGCCACATTCTCTCGGACCACATCCAGGCTCTCCTACTGCAAAAACCCAACCAAGTGATCCCATTCTCCGTCAAGTTCTAAAATCACAACGATTCGACGGAGTGCAAGATCCCTGTGAAGATACAGTTTCAGGACAAGAAACCTGACCATCTTAGTTCGATGACTATATCAAACTATGTCCAGAACCTCAAGCTGATCTTCTAATCATGATTATTGTAATTATGATTGTTTTTATTGTTTTTAATCGTGTATTTGTCTTTGAAAAAATATTTTAAATAAAATTGAATTATTATTATTATTATGATTATTATTATTTATTAATTAATAATTAATTAGAATTAATATAATACTAAAAACCAATTCAGATTCTGTTAATATTGAAAATATTTCAATAAAGAGAGGGATCTTCCAGGGGGACACCCTTAGCCCTCTATGGTTTTGTCTCGCATTAAACCCAGTATCAGAGCTACTTAATCAAACAAATGCTGGATATCGCCTTACCTGTAAAGAAATAATGACAAGGATAACACATCTGCTGTATATGGATGATTTTAAAATGTATGGAAAATCAAAAGAAGAGCTCAAAATTTTAATTGACATAGTAAAATTATTCAGTGAAGACATTCATATGGAATTTGGAAATAGAAAAGGAAAATTGCAAGAAACTGACAATTACCATATTGGTGTTGGTCAAGAAATTCCAAACATAAACAATAGCGAAGAAAGATACAAATACCTAGGAATGAGGCAAAACATTATTCTTAACCACAAGGAATTAAAAAATGTATTTAAACAAAAGTATGAACATAGAGTTAAAACTATCTTAAAAAACAATGTTAAAGGAAGCTATAAATCAAGGCATTAAATGCATGGGCTTTACCAATCTTGACCTTTTCATTTGGTATTGTGAAGTGGTCAGATGTGGACTTGATGGACCTAGATCGTTTAACAAGAAGACAAATGACCTTCTTCAGAACTCACCACCCAAAAGCATCTTCTGAAAGGTTATATATACCACGGGGAAAGGGTGGAAGAGGATTGGTAAATATTCGGTCATTGTGCTATTCGCAAGTTCATAAACTCAGATCATACTTTCTTAATTCTACATTCCATTATCGCCAAGAGACTTAAACTCCGAGATAAAACTATAACTCCCCTCAGGCTAAATGACGATTCTTTCCATCCAGAAATATACATAGAAGATTTAAATATGAAGATGAATGTCTGGAATACTAAATCACTTCATGGGAGGTACCCGAAAAGCATCCAGCAGCCAAATATTGACATTGTTAAATCAATAAGATGGATTCACAAAGGAGATTTGTTTGCTGAAACCGAAGGATTTATGTTCGCCATCCAAGATCAGGTTATAAATACCAACAACTATAAAAAATTCATCATCAAATCCAATGACAATGATATGTGTAGAAAATGCAAAAAGTTTACGGAGACAATAGACCATGTTATAGCTGGGTGTCCTTCAATTGCCAACACGTGGTATCTCAGTAGGCATAATCAGGTAGCAAAGATAGTTTATCAACATCTAGGAATGAACGCACATCTACTTGTCAATCCACCTCCTTATTACAAGTATTCTCCTGCACCTGTGATCGAAAATGCAGAATTTATAATGTATTGGGATAAACAGGTTATAACAGACAAAACCATAGACCACAACAAACCGGACATCATTTTATGCGATAAATCTAACAGAATTACATATCTAATTGACATTGCGATCCCCATGAGTAAAAATATTGAGAACACCGAGAACACTTAGGTGGAAAAATATCAAAATTTAAGTCAAGAAATAACAAGAATTTGGAAAATGAAAACTGTTACTGTCGTGCCTATCGTGATCTCAGCCACTGGAGTCATACCATCTTCCCTCTCTGCCAGCCTACAATGCCTGGGTCTGTCTCCAAATCTCTACATCAGCATGCAGAAAGCAGTCATCCTTCAAACGTGCCACATAGTCAGAAGATTTTTGCAGTAATCACTCTCTCTCTCTCTCTCTCTCTCTCTCTCTCTCTCTCTCTCTCTCTCTCTCTCTCTCTCTCTCTCTCTCTTTAAAAGATTTTGCCATACAATTGCTTGTTTTATAGATAGAAACTTTTATTGATTTTGTTATCACACTCATCTTTATTATTATTTTGTTAATTAGATTAATTTGTCTACAATAATATGTGTACTATACTTATGTTTTCACGCTGTTATAATGTAAACTTTTGTTGGGCTTGGGCCTCACCCCGCCTTGTGTATACCAGGACGCAAATGTACCTGAGATTGTTTGAACAATAAAGAACCACTATAATAATAATAATAATAATAATAATAATAATAATAATAATAATAATAATAATAATAATAATAATAATAATAATAATAAAATATTATTTTATTAAATAATCACACGCAGTTTTACCTCAAAACATATATTTTCATATATATATAACTTCAACAATATATCACGTAATTAAATAGAAATGTTTCTTCCCTTTTCCAATTGTTTCTTTTTTTTAAAATTGTATAGTGCAGTTCTTAGTTACTATATGAATCATCCGAATTTGACTCCTATATTATCAACGAGCACCATTTTGAATTTATTTTGGAATTTTGGAAATAAGCTGACATTTTGGAAAATGGTCGGTATTTTGATTTTGGTGATCTGCTTGGAAATTGAGGTGGCTCCATATCTGTAAAATTTCATTTTGGTCATATATAACTTTGTGCCAAGTGGCATATTCCAATCAAAATTTGCCACGTTTTCGTCAAAATCGACTTGTACGCGACGACTCATATGTCGAGAGACGATGACGATGCATCAGTACTCCCCCCCCCCCCCCCCCGAGCTGTCAGCCTGCACTCAAGTCATAACTCTCTCGTCAATATTAGCAATCAATAACATTAGCGAGCCTCTTTTGTTTTCGTTTTAAATCTCTCGCATCAAACAAGCCCCATAAATTTGTGTCTTCGGGGGCTAGCTATGAGCTGTACCTATATCGCACGATTCAAAACTACCATTGTTATTTACCGCGGTCTAAGACTGTTCTTTATTGAATAAGAACTATTTTCTTTACATTGCAGAAGAATACTAGATTATTATTTATTGTAATTTTAAAAACAGTTTCATGCTCTCATCGCACACAAAATATTTAATACTTTCACAAATGAATAGGCATTATAATATAATAATCACGATTATAATTATAATCATCTTTATTCTATAATATTAAATCAGAATTCAAGACTCCAATCCAATTGGCATCTGCAAGGCGACATCAACGATAGTGAAGCGAAAATATCTTATTTTTAACAGTAAATAAAGCTAACGTTATCGACGTCTACTCTTCCTTATATTCTTAAATTTCCCGCCAAAAAAAAAAACCCTTTTTTTTCATAATTTTAATTATATAGGCATTTAAATAAAAAATTTTCCGGGCGCACGTTTTAAAATTTATTTATGGTGTATTTATAGAGATTTAACTGTCGAAATGTTTTTTAATGATGCTTTTTCCCAATTTATTTTCCCCAATTTATACAATAACTTTTACTGACTGTACATGAATAATATTTTGTTTTCAACGCGTTTTTAAGGAAAAAGTTCAATAAGACATTGTGTTATGTGTTTTCATACAAGATGCAAAAATTACCCTGGGGGAAAAACCAGTATGGATTGGAAAATTTTGTACAGATGTCAACGACCCAAAAAACTACTATAGCAAAGTGATGAAATAGTTTTAAACACAATTCTAAATCAAATAAGGTACAAAAATGCCTGCTAGTGGGAAAATAATCACATTTTGCTACATTTGTTTGGCCACAACCAAAATCATTTCCAGATTTCTTTTTCAAAAATTATCTTTTTTATATATTTATTTAAAAATTTTGGGGGTGTTCTGTGTGGGTGTGTGTTGTGTGTGTGTGTGTGTGGAAGGAGAGGAAGGTGGCAGGACAGATGAAGATGAGAGGTTTTAATTCAGTGCCGACCAACGACTGGCACAGAAGATGATTTATTTTGTATTTTTCCCATGAAATCTGCCCCGGTGCAAAGTGCAATGCAGCCCCTATATAAAAAATATAGGGTAAAGGAGTTAGCAGAATTTAAAACCGGAACGCACCGAAAGAGAGTCGCGGTTAAAAGCTCAAACCAACTATTTTTTAAACGCATTTTATTCGTCTAATCACAGTTGTTATTATTGCTTATTGGCTATTTTTTTAAACAAAAACCATTGAGCAAGCAAACCTTAAAAACCCAACTGTTATTGCATTTCGGGACAGAAAAAGTAAAAATTAAACCCCCTTTTTGGGCTATGTAGAAAAAAATTGCGAAAAGGACTAGGCTTAATATAACTTAGGTAGTTTGGTCAACCCAAAGAAATTTTAAACAAGCATGGGGAAGGGAGTATACAAAAATGGGGGGCGAAATTACTTTATAAAGAGATCTTAGTTAAAGAATACAAAAAAATGCTTCGTATCTCCTTTCTTTCAAATCTCATATAGGCCTAGTTGGTTGAGGTGCCCGGTATAAAGAGGGTTACAAAATTAAGCAAATTGGTTTCTCGCTCATTTCAACCCTTTACTAATTGATTGATTGATTAGTATAGCTTTGCGTCTCATATTATTGAACTAAGCTATTCGAGACGAGAGTGGTGATAGATGAGGATGAAGGGTGAATAAAAGGGAGGGGGGGAAACTCGGTACCGGCACGAAGCCTACTCCTTTCGAAAAGTATCATGGGACCAACGGCTAAACGTCCCATCCGAAAGGACGGTGTATCTTGACAGTCATATAAGTTCCTCCACTAACCCCGACTACCGAGCAGACGTCGAGGAGAACGAAGCCGTTACACTATGCTCTCGAACCCCCATCTGCTCTATAACCAGCGGTATACGGTGTTTCTGGGCTGTGCTCACCCACTCTTCCCCTGACCACGCCCGAGGTTGCTTAACTTCGGTGGGTTTTTTAAAAGCTTTTGGCTAATTGGCTAAGCGACCGCGTCTAAACCGTCGGCTAATGGGGGAGGTGCCGAGAACAGGGAGGAGGGAGGGGGGAGGGGTTACCCCCCCACCCTATACCCCAGACTCACATTCACATGTCAATCGGAGTTCATGTTCTGTTTTTATTGTGGGAAAGTGACACACGCACAGACGGACGGACAGAAAAGTGATGCTTGTAGGGGGAAGCTTCGCTTCGCTCCCTAATAGGCTATGGCTATGGTGATAGCCATATGCCAAATGCCAAATGCCCTTTTGGTACGACAGCATGCAATTTTAGTCTCGCCTGATTCGTTATTGTGGTCAGGGAAACTGTAAAAATCAGGAAGAGTCGGAAAAAGCATTCCAAGGCTTTTTGGTAACCCTCAATCAAGAAACTTTAAACTAAAATGCTATTTAATATTTCTTGGAAATGTTGGATGGAAATGTAAAACCTATTGCCCGTCGTATGGTATTTAGTAGTGTAGTTGTGAAGGGATTGTCCGCAAACGTTGTGAGCTTTCATCCCTACAAATTCACATTTACGTGTTACGACTGAAGAAATTGCCTGAAAAATATTTTTAGCTAGGATTGTCGGTAAAGGTGTCGAATCGATTATCTTCCGAATCAGAGTTTTTTTATGGTTTATACGAGCGGTCTTTGTCGGTATTTATAATGAGTCGAATAAAGATACGATTTTTTTTTTCGGTATTGCCAATCATAAAAAATAGACCGATCAACTTATTACAAATCAAATAACAGTTTACATTGAAACTACGGCCGTCTATTGGACGGATGATTTTCGAATATTTTGACTGACACTAGCGAAATCCCACCTCCAGGACCTCTATCCAGCTCCCCCTTCCACCAACATAGGCCTATAGGCTGGGGACGATAGCTCATTTGGCTTTTGAGTTTTTTAAATGTAGTTTTCAGGTTGTGGGTATTCGATCCCCAGTCCAATTTTTTAAAAAATTGTACGACAATTGCTATTCTGGGTTTTAACCCCAGTCTGGGCAAATTTTACGACATATTATTTCAATCGACAATGATGATGGTTATGATTATTATTATTATTATTATTATTATTATTATTATTATTATTATTATTATTATAATTATGTTGTATTATATTATATTATATTATTATTATATTATTATTATTATTGAATATATGTTTTTAAGCATAAGCCGCTTTAGGACATGTTATTGATTCATAGCAGTTTGTCGAAAAAGTTAGCTTATTGTAGAGCTATGGCACGTTAGCCGGATTCTGGGTTCGAACCCCAGTCGGGGCAAACTTTTTCGACACTGCTGATGAATCATAATAATAATAATTATTATTATTATTATTATTATTATTAGAAAATCAAATATTTTACGAGTCAGGTTTGCATCAAAAATTATTATTATTATTATTATTATTATTATTATTATTATTATTATTATTATTATTATTGTTATTATTATTATTATTATTTTTATTATTATTATTATTTTTGTTATTAAGGTGACCATGCATATTTTGAAAGTTACAAACCGGGACAATTACTAAAGTGTAAGAGTATGTACCCCACGGACCATGTCGGGGTTTGGGGCAGAGCCCTCAGCCGCCAGAGGTCATTTTTTAAAGATATATTAAGGTCAAATGCCCATACAATAGCTTTCTTACATGAAAATATGATTTAAATATGGTTTTAATGTGTACATTTTTGTAGTCATAAAATCTTTATCTAGTGGTTCAAAAATTATAGTACAAAACAAAATACAAACATTCAGCAGATAATACTGTATTGATGAGGTCATCATACTAATGAAGGCCTCATCAATCAGAATAAAGATATATTTAAATTCATATAATATGTATAATATGGATGGTTAAACTTTTAATACACTTTGTCTTTACAACGAAATAATAAGTGTAGGTTTGTAATTAATCAAAAACGTGGTTCAGTTTTGTGATTGATACATTTTGATTCTCCATATTACCTTAAAACAAAATCAGTGCAAATAATGATTGAGAAAACTAGTGGTGTGCGAGTCCTAGTTTTTGAGTTCGAGTCGAGTCCGAAACGAGTACTTAAAATAACTCGAGTATCGAGTTCAATTCGATTCCGAGTACTTCGTCTTATTTTGTAAATTTCACTATTTTGCTCTTTGGCTATATTTATTATTTACATCAATGTTATATATTGATGTTAGTCTAAATGTAGTCTCCATACGTGAAGACAGAGTAGCATCTACTTGATTAAAAAATGTAACCTCTCTCTAGATCATTTTAATGATCAAGCACAATGTTATAAGGGCTAGGCTATGACATTATTCAGTAGTAAGTGGTATTACATGAAAATGTTGAAGCAAACATTTAAGTGACATATTTTTATTATTTGTGACCAAAAATAGTTCAAAACTTCCAAAATGAATATAAATGTGTATCAAAAGACTCAGGTTACTATTATGGCTTAATAATCAGCATTGGTAAGGTAGCGCTAAAAATATATAGGCCCTAACGATTTTTACGTTTTCACACACGTGCGCGACCCGGCACCTCCACCAAAATCATTATAATACTCGCACACCCCTAGAGAAAATGAATTATCTTCTTGGAGGCGGAAGAACTATTTCATTGTTTTTGCTACAAATATTTTTAGAGGAGTGTATTTTTTTAAATAAAACATTATCCTTCATTCACGTACAGTTAAGAAAATACCAGACAGTTTCTCCCCAAAATTGCAAACCCGTACAAAATACGTGATTTTAAGA
>JAMZAV010013839.1:0-16404 GCA_024449915.1 Sweltsa coloradensis | reverse complement strand
CGACAGTCTTTTCAAGACATCCGCGATATTTAGTTTTGTAATTTGGACAAGGGGTTCGGTTTAAATATGCTGATTACCAAGAAAGGGTGTGATTTTGGGATGCATATTTTTGTTTATTTGGGTTAATATTTGTGCACATTTGTGTATAAAGGGCCATTTTCGATTTTTAGATGATGCTCTCTATGTGGAACAAAAAATAAGCAAACCGATTTAAGAAATTCCCAAAAACATAAATGTTTGCAAATTTCAGGACTTAAAATTTAAAAATTCGTGTTAAACCACAGTTACAAGATACAATTTTTTAAAGGTCATTTAAGTGTAGTGATATGCTGTAGATCATATGGTAAAAAAATATTTTGGGGGTAAAAGCCCCTTTAAGACACTAAACGGGGAAACTCTCTTCCTCCCATAATGCATTACACTGGAGCGCGCACGCGCCATTAAATTTTCAAATGGTATATTTCTATAATATCATTAATGAAGAGATGTCATCAGCGTTGTATGTGAATAATGCTCTTTTTTAATTTAGGAAAAACTGCAGAAGATCATAAGTTTATACGATAAAGAAAAGTGGCCCGAATACTGAACCTTGAGGGACGCCGATTTTACTTTCATGGATGTATGTTGGAATGTCACGCTAGATAGTGTCCACATTATTTTACATGTATCTGTGTGAGGTCCGGTCAAAATTAGGCTATTAAATTTAGGGCGGGTGCATTTAACACCTAAAGGTTTAATTTCGTCACTATTTCATTTCACCATGTGCCACTCTACTCTAACCCGGGGTCGGGGTGGGGACGGACCCGTGCTGGACGGATCCAGCCTCGAGCAAGGTTAGTGAGGACTGGACGCAAGTTAGTCACTTCACTATACGAACGAGTTGAGAGTTGATATCATCTTGTAGGCTTGAATTGTGACCTGAAACAGAAGGACAACTTTAGTAAGCGTCACATTAGCAAGGACAACCAATCCTCCCAGAAGCTTCGTCTACAGAAGACAGGAATATTCTCGGATTCGTAAGGTTTAAGGGCGCGTCAACCATTCGATCATATTGTGCTACTCAAGTTTAGAGGACTTGGGGAGAGGTTAATTGCATTGAGTATATCATTGGCAATCAATTACCACCCCTCTTACCTACTTATGGAGAGACACTCCTTATTGATGGAGCACATCTTGATCAAATTAATCATCTAGTCACAGCTGAGAAGCAAATCTTTTAAAGTAATGCATTCCTTTTGTAATACAGACACTAAGAACGTTAAAGTTACTACACGCTGAGGATCTTTAAATCAATGATAAAATTATTATTTTAAAATATACTTCATCCTCTTCAAAATGCAGGACAAAAACTTCTTTAATTGTGACCATTTCATCTATCTAGGGCGACGGTCGTCGCCCGGCAGACAAGCGATGCGATGCTTAGGCGACACCGAACTCCGGCCCTATATACACCTACAAGAGTTGGGGGGTTTTCAGCTATCTGCACACGCCGCCCCGAAAGAGTTACAATCTTGAAACTCGGTATATGACCTGGTATGTGGTCCATGACATACCAAAAAAAAAAATCAACCCGATCCGATAACTCGTTCTGTGTTAAAAAAGGCTCTCAACATCGTCAAATTCCTTAAGGCTGGCTGGTGGCTGGTGGCTGGTGGCTGGTGGCTGGTGGTTGGGTGGGTGGGTGGGTGGGTGGGTGGCAGTTCTCCGCGGAGAGTTCTTTAGCCTACAGAGAAAACGGTAAATCTTAGAACTATGAAACTTGGACCACACTTAGGTGTATTTCAGACGCAGTGCCTTTTGCTTTCAAAACCAAAATCGGGTAACAGGGACAGGAGAAAATCAAAATTTGGATGATAATCAAAACGCGTAATTACCAAGGCGTGGTAATTTGTACAAACTTGAAATTTAACATGCTATTAACCATTATAAATATCTTGCGTCCAAAACACAAGGGGCTAAATTTGGGATGACCATGGGCCCAAAAAGGAAAAAAAAACATATGTGAACTTTAAGAAATGAATCATTCAAAGAAAACGCTACAACTGAGATGTTTCAAACGTGGAATACATTTTGATATCTCTCATTCTTTATCACTTTTGAATATGGAAAGCAAAATTGGTTAACGGGTACCGGAAAAAAAACAAAATTATCAAAAGTAGGTAATTCCGTACTCTTATGAATAATACGCTTTACCGAGAAAACGGTTCATCTTAGAACTTTGAAACTTGGGCCACACTCAGATGTACCTCATATAACAAAATCCGGGAAATTTGGGACCGGGGAAAATCAAATCAAAATCAAAATCAAAATCAAAATCAAAACGCGTAATTACTCAGGCGTAGTAATTTGTACAAGCTTGAAATTAAACATGCTCTTAACCATTATAAATATCAAGTGCTTATGCTAGTGCGTTGGTCTTGTTGTTAGCGTATCTGCTTCCAATGCAGAAGGCCGGGGTTCGATTCCCGCTAAAGTCAGAAGTTTTTTAACTTCTGATTTGGACTTAAGTCTATCAGTTCTTGTCTTAGGAGTTTGTAAACGGTGACTTTGGAGCCGTCCTAGCAAAATCAAAACGCGTAATTACTCAGGCGTAGTAATTTGTATACAAGCTTGAAATTAAACATGCTCTTAACCATTATAAATATCTAGAGCTTATGCTAGTGCGTTGGTCTTGTTGTTAGCGTATCTGCTTCCAATGCAGACGGGCCAGGGTTCGATTCCCGCTAAAGTCAGAAGTTTTTTAACTTCTGATTTGGACTTAAGTCTATCAGTTCTTGTCTTAGGAGTTTGTAAACGGTGACTTTGGAGCCGTCCTAGCAAAATCAAACGCGTAATTACTCAGGCGTAGTAATTTGTATACAAGCTTGAAATTAAACATGCTCTTAACCATTATAAATATCTAGTGCTTATGCTAGTGCGTTGGTCTTGTTGTTAGCGTATCTGCTTCCAATGCAGAAGGGCCAGGGTTCGATTCCCGCTCAAGTCAGAATTTTTTAACTTCTGATTTGGACTTAAGTCTATCAGTTCTTGTCTTAGGAGTTTGTAAACGGTGATTTTGGAGGCGTCCTAGCAACGAAGCACATAATAAATTTCAGAGTTGTTCTGAATCGGCCTTGTTGATTCTGGCGTTGATCCGCGGGTGTTCGCACTGTCCATACCACTGATTGATATATTTCCTATTAAAAATATCGATCTTTGGTTGGTTATCGCTCACTCGTCGATTGCGTCGGGGCCTGCAGGGTTGGCTTGGTCGCTTTGATTTAAAGTCCCCCACTGAAAATCAGTTATATAACTGAGTGGGTAGTCTGTAAATAAAATTTATTTATTTATTTAAGGGGTATCTTTGGGGGGACCGTGGGCCCAAAAATGTAAAAAAACAACTTTGAACTCAACAAATTTAATCATCATCATCACACGAACAACAAAAAGATGTAATATCCAACCAAATACAAAAATTTGTAAAAAAAAAACGGCAGCCAAGCTCTCCTTCAAAAGTCTCCGGCTGTGAATGCTGTGAGATATAGAAGTTGAGCCAAGCTTTTTATTCTTTCTCCCTAGTTTCGCTTTTAAAATAAGTAAGATCATTTCGCCTGTTGACGAGCGCCAAGCCAACGATTTTTGTGGTAAAAAAGTAAAATTTTTAAACTCGAAATCATAAAAAAAATGGCTTGGCCATGAACCAAATTCAATGGCCAAGGCAATTTTTTTTTATGATTTCGAGTTTAAAAATTTTACTTTTTTACCACAAAAATCGTTGGCTTGGCGCTCGTCAACAGGCGAAATGATCTTACTTATTTTAAAAGCGAAACTAGGGAGAAAGAATAAAAAGCTTGGCTCAACTTCTATATCTCACAGCATTCACAGCCGGAGACTTTTGAAGGAGAGCTTGGCTGCCGTTTTTTTTTTTACAAATTTTTGTATTTGGTTGGATTACATTTTACCCGTAACATAAGATTTATCCTTCAGCAAATAACATACATTGTATTTCTATTGTCTGCAATACTTGCTTGACAACTTATCCTGAAGTGTAAATGTAATAAGTTTATAATCTGGGTTCAGATTTGTATAATCACTTTATTATTAGTATAAATCAAGTACAAATACATCTTAGTTTCTAGAACAAACTGTCTCCCTGACTGACGCCATTCCAAGTCTTTTTATCCAAATCCCTGTGCTCCCTCATACCAACCTTATGCATCTCACACTCCCTAGGCTGTTGCCAACTGTTACATTTTATTACTAAACTCATTACATCTTTCCCCTAACAAAAGAAGTTAAATATACTATACAGAATGAAGATTAGCTAAACAAATCGTCACAGATACTTATATCAAGATGCTAATCTTTTAGTACAGGTTAACTATGAATTTACATTTTATGAAAACTTAAACTTGTAACTTCCTGAAATATAAATCAAGTTCACAAATATTTTACAGAAACACTATCAAATCAAACAATCAACACACTTCAATCAATGTTTTACATAATCTTTAAACCTGATAGGTTCTCTGATGACCCTCTTTGGCCTGGGATATTCAGTAGATGGATCTGGTATATTGTTTGGGATTATTGTTGGGATTATGGTTGGGACACATGAGTTAGGTGTTGTGTTCCGCATATCATCAACAATATCTTTGTCGGTAACCTCCGGTAGAACTACTAGTGAATGATCTGAAGGACTAAATGAATCTGAAGGATCTGAAGGATTTAAGACTTTAAGCTCTTGTCTGTTCCTCCTTAGATTGTTCCACTTGTCTCTCTACTACGTCAGATCTCGTGTGTGGTATTTCTATGACTGTAGTGTTCCCACATTCCATTTCCATTTACCGGGCGCGCAGAACTACACTCTCATCGTCTCTAAGTGGTTTGAGGTCCTTCGTGTTCCGCGTCAAAATAATGTTTTTGTTTTAGTCTGTGTTAGTTGTTAACTTTTCTTCGTACCCCTGTTACATATCTCCGGTTTCAACCAATGATTCCTCTGTTGGTATTTTAGCCCCTCAGCTGTCTACTACAAGCAGCTGGGCTGGCGAGTAATTGAGGCCTGTACAGGTGTGGGTACGACTCTAACAGTAATAGATACACGTCGGTCTGCAGTTGTATGCTTCTTGAGTATATTTTGGATATCTTTACACCATTTTCAGCCATTCCATTTGCTTGAGCAAATGTTATAGGACTGGAAAGTAGTTGTTTCAAAATCCCCATTCCTTAGCAAGGCTTTGAATTACATACTCGAAAATGGAATATGCCGATATAAGGCCGGTAGAATCCCTTGTCGATGAGAAAACACTTTTAAACTTAACAATAAGTTCTTTAGCAGCTTTGGGACAGTTCGGATTAATTCAAAGGCCATTTGGTAGTTAATAGTCTTTTATAACAGGAATTGTCTCCCCTGAACTCAAGAACATCTGCGCTACCACCTCCCATGGTCTGGGGTATAGCGAGAGGAACAAGAGGTTTCTACTATTACTTATCCCCCCCCCCCCCCGAAATTCGTCACAAGTTTTGCATCTTTTTACGTAATTTCTAGTCTTGGGTCATGTTAGGCCAAAACAAAACTGTCTTGACGGTTTTTGTTTTTTTTCTTCCCCATATGTCCGAATGAACTAGTTCTACATTGCTAATTTAGAGTAGGTGGAACTAGGATTCTTGCATCCGATTAAAAAACTAGACCATCATGGAAGTTTAGCTCATGGCCTGTGATTCCAGAAAAATTCTGCCACCCTGTGGTACTAGATTTTTATACTTAGGCACCCTTTTTTTTTTTAACAATGAAATTCCTCAGGATTGGTACAGTTTCGTATGCCTGTGTGCATTCTTGAAACTCATAGCCTCTTTTCATTTGACATGGGCAGATATTTTGAGAGCATGTGTACTAACCACATGCATTTCCGGACTCTGGAAGTACAGTTCCTCAAATATGCCCCTGAAAGAGTATCTGCTACAAAACATTTTGGTCATGTAAAATACTCAAGTTGTAAATCGTATTTTCAGGAGTTTTTAGCTGCATTCTCTGGAAGGCCTAGGTGACACACGATTTAATTTTTTCGAATAGTATACTGATTAAAGGGTTTTATGGCTCCGTAGTGAACAGGAACTCTTCTTCCATATAAGAAATAATGAAACTTCTCTGTGCCAAAGAAAATCAAAAGAAGTATCTTTTTCGATCTGTGGTACTGCTTCTCTGTCTACGTCATCGCTCCTAGAGGCGTATGCGATAGGTTTGCCATCCTGAAGCAAACTGCCCTAAAACCGCTCTGGGAGCATCTACTTGGAGTATGGTTTGTTTGCAGCATTAAAAATATGTAAGTACTGGAGCAGTAATAAGTGATACCTTATTTTCTTCAGTGATTCTGCTTGTTCAGGATTCCATTGCCACCTATGGGTCTCCTTCTTGTAGTAGATGACGCAGAAGTGCCAGATAACCTCCGACAGATTGGGATGAAATTGTTCCCACGTAATTCACCATTCCCATGAATCCCCGAAGCTCCGTCACGTTTGTCGGGTCTGGCATATCCTCAATGGCTCGAAATCCTTTCAGCATCCGCGCGTAGGCACACTTAGATGTCAAAATGTGACCCATATACCTGACCTTCTGGAACTCTGTACTGTGAAATTTTTTTCATCATTGAATTTTAAACATTAAGCCAGTTTGGCCCGTTCAAGTAGAGCAATTAGGGCAGTGTGTGTTCTTCTTTAGTTTCAACAGACACTATGATATCGTCAAATATCACCTGCAATTTTTGATGTCTCCAAAATTTTCTATGTTACGACGTTTCAAAGACTTCTGGGCAGATTTGATACCATTAAGGCATTCTTAGGAATTTGTATCTACCTTCAGGTGAATTAAAAGTCACAGATCAGAGCTATATTGATCCAGTGGACTTGCCACAATCCCTCTCGTATGTCAACAAATTGAGAAAGTATTTCTTTCCAACTAAGTGTACCAAGACCTCCTCCTGCCGTCGGTATCGAGGTAATGTTGACGCTTATGGCTTTATTAGGTCAATTGGGGTCAAGACAAAGTCTTAAGGAGCCTTTGTGTTTCTCGACAATACAAGATTATTAGCCCAATTAGTTGGCTTTGTTACTTTTCTATGACAACTTTCTTTCTAGGGACACTATGTAGCTTTTCAACCTGTCTTGTAAGGCCTAAGGGAATTTTCCTAGAAGGTTGTAAACAGGAACAGTTAGGTTCAAGACTTATCTATTTTGTTTGCCTGGCATGAACCCCTTTTCTCTCCTCCCCCTCTCCTCTCCATAATCCCTGAAACACACCTGATATTTCATCACCTGTCCCTGTTACAATACCGTAGCTTCTTTCACAGTATCCAATTCCACTTTGTTACAGAGACTGCATTGTTTAAGAAGCCTAACTTCAAGCTGGCCTCTAAACCCAACATCGGTGGCATTCAAATCGTTACCATAAATTCTACATTTTAAAAACCAGGGGGCCCCCCAATTTTTTGTTATTCCACTACATTTCAGCATGACTGTAGCCCTTCGGGTTAATTTTTGCCTCTCCAAAGCTACTAGCACTGCATAGTTTTACCAATGATACATTAAATTTCAAATTCAAGAATCATTCAAGGCAGATACTCACTCGCACCTGTGATCAATTTTGCACGTCAATTTGTACCCTTTTACTTGAATACATTCCAGCCATTTTTTAGACCTGAGCTCACATTTTACCAATATTAATCCCTTTGAACAATTTTTACTATTAAGTATGTTATTATTCATTAGGCATACACCTTATGTCTTCCTCCGTCTTATAATAGTAGTTACATTACAGTTCCGAGTTGTGATCATCCTCACTTCTGAATTCGGGACGCACATTCTGCAATCTTGGGCCCCTCCGCTTCCGCACCACATCTTGGCGAAGTGATTTTCTTCATTGCAAATCTGCAATTTCTTGCGAAAGCTGCGACAGGCTCCGTGGCGCATGACGGCTACCGCCATTTCTACAACGTATTCTTGAACTTCAGTTGTGTTCTGACTAGGCTGATGTCTTCCCCTCCCAGTCTGCTGGGTCAAGCCAATCCACTTCTTGACAGCCTCTATGACAGCCTTGTTTCCTCCCATGGCCATCGCTTGTATCTGCTAGCTCAGCAGACACGACAGTAGTCGCCGCCTTCTCCAAGGATCAAATCACGTATTCTCTAGCAACCCTTTTCCTCATTGTGATATCACTTATCCCCATGACTACACGTAATGTCAATAACTGTTTTAGTTGGGACCCAAATTCGCATGAACCTGCCAAATAATTTTAGCGAGTTAAAAGTAGGTCAAACTTCTCACCTTCTTGTTTGCGTGCTGCCAAAAAAAAACACTTTGTTCATTATACTAGGTTTTGTTCTAGGGAACATACTCGCAATTTTTTTCAAAATCGTATTCAAGTTGTGCTTATCACCCACCGGTATTTCAAATGTGTTATATATACTTAGGCCCTCGTCCCCACTGCTTCAGAAGTGTGGCTACCTGGTCTAATAAGATTCTTTGTAAGCCTTTGGTGACGACGCAATATTATCTCAAACACTTTTTGCTTCGAACATTTTCCATTTCTCAATGATATTTCCGGGAAAAATCCAGTTTCTGATACATTTCCGTGCACTTGCCATATTTAATCAGTATGATTCTATAGCTACTATTTTACTGACAATAGAGTACCTTTGTGCTTAGGCTTACAGCTTCGCATTCGATTCCGTTTTCTTGGGCGTCTCTTCACGTGCTTGTTCCGGGCTTGTTGCTTTAACTGTGTTCTAGGCTAAGCGTCCCTTACACACGTACTTTGTTTTCACTACATTAATTGATGGTTGCACTTGTAATTTACGCCATAATAAAGTCTCCGCCGCTTGCCAACATGTAATAAAGTTCATATCTGCGGTTCAGATTTGTATAATCGCTTTATTTATTAGTATAAATCACGCACAAATACATCTTTCCCCCCCCCCCCCCCCCCAGTTCTAGAAAAAAACTGTCCTCTCTGATGACTCCATTCCAAGTCTTTTTATCCCAAATCCCTGTGCTCCCTCATACCAACCTTATGCATCTCACACTCCCTAGGCTGTTGCCAACTGTTACATTTTATTACTAAACTCATTACAGTAAATTAATAAGAAACTGTAACGTTAGATTTACCTTCTCATCACTTACTTTTGCCGTTAAAAATATGCTTATAAGGGCAAGTAGACGTAACTTAAGTTAATAAAGTGACATCAAATAAGTATTTGAACAGAGCGAGTTGGTCTCTCACCTCTGAGAACAGCTTGAGCGAGAGAGGGTCGAGGCCAGTTGGTTTGAACACCACGGGGACGTTGGTTCGAGTCATCAAGATCAGCATGGACTTCTTGAAGGTCGGCGAGGCTCCGGTCCAGTCGGTAAAGTAGATGGCTTCACCGACCGCCAGGCTCTGGGACACAAATATCAAGACTTGGCGAACAATATAATGATGGTGAGAAAATTACCTGTTCTACATGTTTCTTTTTTATAATGGTCAGTCTTTTGATAGAGAAGATTTCTTTCCGTGGATGTATGTATAATTTAAAAAAGACAACTTTGCTGTACCTATCGTCCATTCTAGCGACTATGCTCCTCCCTATAAGTTAACCCACCGCTAGCTGAATTTATTATCTTTGAGTGAACTCTCGTCATTTGTAAACAAACATAATAATATTTGCCGTCGTCTGTAGTGCCTATAAATGACGTTTAGGCTAGTTCAGTATCAAGATATAAATACACGAACATTTTGAAGTAAATGCATGTTATTTTTCATAACAGTTCATTTTTCATTCATAAGAAGTATAAGCGAATCCTATAGGAATAGTGATTAGACCTAGCCGCCTTGACCGAAGAGGGTTTATGGAAAATTTAGTCAATGAACAATGTTATATATTGTACCACGTGGGCCCACGTGATCTATGTTCAACATTGTCAAAAATCATTTTCAAGACAAAGATTTCTTTTCTCTCAAGAACTTTTTAAAACTATTTCTCCGGGGACACACCTCTTGATAGATCAATGTTGAAGAGTATGCAAGGACAGTTTGGGATCATAAAGTATGAGAGTTAAAGAGGGTTTGGGGTGGAATACATTGGGATTTAGGGGAAAACGAGTCAGTGTCGATAAATTATAAGTAATTTAGGGGGATAACACTTTAAATGTGAGATTATAATTTATCATCGAACAATACTACCATACAAAGTCGTAACACTGTAAGATGGATTTAAGAATATTTGGATGAGCAAAGGACTGAGGATGAGGGGGGTGAGGATGTTTGTTCGCTCTCTACCGGGCAAACGGCAAATGCGATATTGATGAAAATTCGAGGGGACCTTCGAAATCTCTGAACTTAGACTTTCCTCGTTTTTGGGTACAATCGAAGAAATATTTCTCATGCATATCATTTTTTTTTTACGATTTTTTCATATTTTTAGTGCTATATTTTCATGACATTCGGGCCGATTCTGACCAAACGGGTGGGGCTACACCGTTCATATTGGTACATGTAGTTAAGGTTAGGCGATGTATTGCGTTTTGAAAGATGAAGTTGAAAAAGTTTGCCAAATCCATATAAAAAAAGGTTTTAATATAAGTTTAGTAATTAGGGATATAAAACAATTAAAAAGTAAAAATAGAACTTGATAACAATCACCTAAAATGCGTTCAAAAAGCACTTGCAAAAGGGAAAGAGATCGCACGCAAATTAAAAACTTTAAATCAAGCTTATCCATCAACGCGACTAAAGAAAGCGTTGTCGAAGTGGCCTAGTATTATTAAACAGTGCTGACGCGACGACATCAGAAACTAGGTCGCTTCAACCAAATAGGGCCGCCTTTCGATATTGTAAGCTAATAAAATAATTTTTTGATAATTTCCTGTTTTTTCTTGCTTATAAAACGAAATAAAGTGCTGAAGATGATTGTGTTGTAATGTTAAGTAAACTTTATTTTTAAGTTCAGGCCTACATGTTTAATGCAAATTTAATGACAAATACCGCGTCTTAACACATGAGATAATATTTTAATTATGCCATGACGCATCATTACCTCTGTCGTGATGACGTCGGCCATGTAGTTGTGCATCAAGTACAACGACATAACCTCTAGGGAGTAGGCCAGGAACACCAGCTCATTAGGACCGAATATATCAACCTGTTAACAGACATGATTTAATTAGTTTGGACACCCTGTCAATGAACACACTGAAAGGAAGCAATTGGTATTGTGTACAACATAAAGTGTGATTCAACAAAGAAAAGGAGAGGCCACAATATAATTGTCCCCCCCCCCCGGGTTTTATCATCGGCAGAGGAATAGACTTGGCCATAAAATAAACGCATCCTTTGCCCTTTATCACCCACCACTTCACCACTTCACGTAGGACACTAATGGAAGGAAAGACGTATTTTTTTTAGTTCAGATATTGTGGTGTTCACATCTTCCAGTTGGCTTTCAATTCTAAAATACAATCCGATAGTTGGTCGGCAGGAGTAGGAGTTAAGAGCCCGCTTTAGACAATAGACATAGTGAAAGGTGCTGGTAGTTTGAGTTTATTTGGATTAAGGGCGCGACAACCGTTAGGTCATAATGCGCCACTCTAGACTTGGGGATCTGGGCAGGAGAATCCCATGCTGGTCAGTTCCAGCCATGGTGAGGGGGGGGGGAACGGGAGCTCTCACGTTGCGGTCGTCATCGTATTTGTCATCGATTTTTTTCTCATGATCATCGTCGGTTGAGAGTCTGCTGCCTTCAGGGAGTTGAACTAAGGCCCACATCCATCAAACTTCGATAGACTATGCTCGGATACTAGTCCAGGATTGCTCGTACGCCTGTCTGGTAGCGTTATTGACATTAAAGAGTTTGCCGTGCTGATCTCACATCCACTCCGACCACTTACTGTGCACTGTGCAGACCAGACCACCTTTCGTACGCAACTGAAATCTCAGCTTGAACAAAATTATACGTTTTACACACAAAATATTTAGTTATCGAGAAAGAGCACAAAATTCTCAAGGTAATGACATATCTTAAAAATGTGTTACAATTAACTTAATGACCAGAAACAAACAAAATATACCGTGGAATGTGTTTTGGCCGCAAAACGGGCAAAACTCAGCCTTAAACCTGATAATGAAATGAAACTTTACGAACATGCCCCTTGTAGTCTGCACAACACGGCTTTTATCGTGCAATAGAGTCTGAACATACAACCTAAAACTCACGGTAGTGAAGTACATGGCCGTAACCGCCAGGGTGACAATGTTGACGCCGAACAAGACCGCCAGGTAATAGTCGATGTACGTCGCAACATCACTTGCGATTCTATAAAGAAGAAATATATTATTTATTTGATATCCTAGATATACCAGCAGCCTTCTCGGGCTTTGAAGTTTAGAGTAAATTTGTTTTCTAAGAGCATCAACCGTAACCGTAAGGTAATAATGTCCTACTCTAGTACTGACAAGTGCTACACAGATCCAGTCACAAGCATGGGGAGGGAAGAGGGATGATGTCGTGTGCCGATCATAGAGAACTGCCAGAGCTTGCCTCTGGTTTTGGGCAGTAACATGCTTTCCTACTTATGTTTGCAATGGTGTATGTTAATACATGTGTTGTTACGTCTTTGCTTGTTTTCTCGCCTTGTATGATCGGCAAACTCTACACCAAGTATTATTGAGTAAGCCTGGTATAATATCTTTTCTTACTTCAGAACCGTAACGTGCAGGTCAACGATAACTGATAGTTCCTTGACCATCTCTCTGTCCAGCTCGTCAGCAGCTACGTGATCCTCCTCGTCCCTCATCCGGCGGGCTCTGTCCAACACCTCGGCCAGGCAGGCTCGGCGTCCCACAGGGTCGGGTCGGCTCGCGGTCTGTTTGTCTGGACGGGGGAGAAGACGATCAGATGCCGGCACTCTAGTCAAGTGCTGAGGAGGCTCGGCCCTCCGCCGGTTGATCGGAACCCGGTGGCTGTGTCGTACCAGCTGATGACGTGTCAACCCCCTCCTGTAGCTTGACGGCTTAGCGGCTCTCGTCCGACCTAAGTTCGAACCTAACCTCCTGGGTTCACAGTCTGTGAGTTCGTCCATCTCAGCTCCTCCATGACCAGATGCCTTTGGACTCTTTCCCTTAACTACCTTGATTGACTTGGATTTCATGCTTTGAATTTTGTTTATGATAATCTTGAAAAATGTTCTTATGTGAATGAGTATACAAGTGATAAAAGATATTAAAGTAATAGCATTTACATGGAATATCATTGTTTGTAAAGTTCTTACGGTGACGACGATTTCGTAGAACGGAGTCTGAGATACATTAAAAGGGTACCATTCCCTGGAAACATAAAGAACCGGGGGTTAAGAGTATGGCGGTGTTCTCGTAGTGTGATGTTTGTGACTTACTGGAGAAGAAACTCGTGTCATATTAGACATTTGATTTGATTCATTAAGTTTAAGGGCGCGTCAACCGTTAGGTTATAATGCACCGCTCTAGCCTAGGGGATAGGGAAGAAAATCCAATGCTGGTCAGAACCAGCCACGGAAGAGGGTTTAACGTCACGTTATATCGCGATTGTCATCGTCGTCAGGGAAGTCGTTAAAGGAAGTGGAGGTGTCATGGACGACGATATAAAGGTGGTCAGTTTAAACGAAGAGACTTATTGCAGCACTACACAATCTAGTCTGATTTTATGAAGCAAAGCATTGGTAAGAAGTAAAATTTCTATTCCTCGTGGTTCAGTAGCTAAAATATTGCTTGTCCGAGTTAGGTATCATCTAATTTCTGATAAAATATATTATACTAGGGAAACGCCAAAGTCGTTGTTAAACGAGTGAGTGAACCAAGTGTTGAGTACCCGGGAACATCCCCTTTCCTCCCCTATACCTAAGGCTGGATCTAGCTCAGTATGGAGAATTATACCGGGTACTCAACACATGGCTTACTCACTCATTTAACAACGACTTTGAGTTTTTAGTTAAAATTGAACATTAAAAATGCGAATCGTGTTCAAAACGTATAAGCGTGAAACATTAACAAATTTCCAATATAAAACAAATTCACCTAATTTTTATTTCCCATTTAACACCCCTCAAAAATAATATGTGGGTCTAAAAACATAAAAAAAGTTCCACCCAACGGGTATCGAACACCAACCCTCCGTGCGGTAGGCGACATGCTTACCAATAGGCCATGCACGCCACGTTGTTGTCGTCCCGCTAGCTGCTACTAAACAAATGCTTTCGATATTTAAAAAATCACATTTTTATTTATTGTGGGATTAAATCGCAATGGATCTAGCTGATTTTGTTAGCAGTTCTCAATAAACTCGTACCGGATGTCTGTTTAAAATTTCAGCCCAATCTGTTCAGCGGTTCGGCTGATTTTCGACGTATAGACAGACAGACAGAATCACAGAATGAGAACCGTTCGAGTTGAATGGAGATACTCGGTCGCTCCGCTCCCTCGTTTAATTATACTAGGGAAACGCCAAAGTCGTTGTTAATGAGTGAGTGAGCCATGTGTATAGTACCCGGTATCATTCCCCTTACTGGGCTAGATCCAGCCTTAGGTATATGGGAGGAAAGGGGATGTTCCCGGGTACTCAACACTTGGCTCACTCACTCGTTTAACCATGGAGTTATAATAGTACTCCAATCCAGCTCCATGGTTTAACAACGACTTTAGCGTTTCCCTAGTTTAAATTGAACATTCAAAATGCGAATCGTGTTCAAAACGTGTTAGCGTGAAACATTAACAAATTTCCAAGATAAAACAAAATCCCATTTAACACCCCTCAAAAATAATATGTGGGTGTAAAAAAATAAATAAATAACGGGTATCGAACCCTAACCCTCCGTGCGGTAGGCTAAATGCTTACCACTAGGCCATGCAAGCCACGTAGATTTCGTCCCGCTAGCTGCTACTAAACAAATGCTATCGATATTTTAAAAAATCACATTTTAAATTTATTTTAGGATTAAATCGCAATGGATCTAGCTGATTTTGTTAACAGTTCTCAGTAAACTCGTACCGGATGTCTGTTTAAAACTTCAGCTTAATCTGTTCAGCGGTTCGGCTGATTTTCGACGTACAGACGACAGATAGACAGACAGACAGAATCACAGAATGAGAGCCGTTTGAGTTGAATGGAGACACTCGGTCGCTCCGCTCCCTCGTTAAATTATATAAACAGCACCTACCTTATCATCATCTTCCTGTGAGGTACCAGATAGAAGATATGCAACGAAGTCAAGGCCCCACAAATAACAGGAAGAACCGCCATGTGAAGGTATTTTGTTAGACTGTGACAAAACAAATCCGTTTTACGAACGATCTTTGCTTCTTCATTGATATCTAAACTCACTCTTGCAATATTAGTCATTGAATCAAATGAGTATTTTATATCTTCTTTCTGAAATAACATAGTCGCGTATCCAGACAAGATGACTGCGGTTGGAATTAAAAAGTAGCAGTTCTGGACAACGTCTTTTTTATTCTCCCAAAACATGACAATTCCCATGGGGAAAATGAATGTCGTTAGAAGAACTATAGCAATCATATTGGCTTGGCATATGACTTTGGAAATGTTGTGTACAGTAAGACGCAAGACGTGATACTTCAATAGAAGGCGTGCAAACCATGGGCTGTAGTATTGCAGGTAGTAGTCAAGGTCGGGCTCGGGGTTTTCGTACCACAGACCTGGAAGAAGAATACAAGTTGTCATCAGCAGATGTGCCACTACGAACTGAAGTATTGCATGTAGATCTGAAGGTCGAGATTGGAATGAATGAAGTTGTTTAGAGTATTTGGTGTAAAAGGACGTCAACATTTGTCAAATGCCCCAGTCTAGCCTTGCACATATAGGAACGACAGTTCCATGCCTGACAGGTCCAACCACAGGTATAGAGGAGAGTATGGGGTTCAAATGTCGTGGTCGACGTTTGGGTTGGGGAGATTGGTGAGAAAAAATCAATTTTTAATTGAACGAGTGAGCGTAGCGAACGTAGTGATTTCCATTCGACTTAAACGGCCCTTACGGTTTTTCTGCGTGCGTGCGTGTGTGTGTATTTATTTATTTATTTATTTATTTATTTATAAAGGGGCCGATAGGGGAGAGATAACGTATTCCAAAAGGATAAGTTTCTCAATAACGATAACCGAAAGAACATAAAGGTGACGGAACATCAAATTGACTTGAAGATATAATGAGAAACAAAAGAATAAGAATGAAAGAGGAAGAGCCTGATGGGCTGGGCTTCTTCCTTTCCGTCGAGATACTAAAACCAAGGAGAAATAAACAATAAACAATGTAGGTTTGGGAGTGCAAACCCTATCGTCACTAATGAAACAAAGTCCTCTGGTTCATGCGATAAAGAGACTCCCCAGGATGGATTTAAAAGCCCTATTGT
>JAMZAV010013838.1:0-15282 GCA_024449915.1 Sweltsa coloradensis | reverse complement strand
GATTTTGTTTTGTCATAATTTACATTTTTTTTTTATAAATTGAAACTTCACAGTTGGCAAGACTACTGACCTGAGCTAGACCGGCGCACTACTCATCTAAGGTTGGTAATTGTTTTTCTCAACAGCTGTTTGACTTTGAGTGACAGTAAATTTGTTTGATTGTTTTTGGATTTTGGATTTGTGTTTGATTTTATTGTTTTAATTTGTTGTGGGAAGGGCTATTTAGCAACATTGGCTCTAACTAGTGGGGCTTGTTTGTCTATTTAGCGACACCACATCTAAAGCATAGCAGCTATAGTGATTATTATTATACATTTTGTTCTTGTTACACCAACCAAAGTGGATCAATTCGGTCATAAATGGCATTCAATTTAATGCTGCTAGATTTAAAATAAAGATTTGTTTGTCATCGTTTGTACAACCTTACAAAGTAAAATAATTAATTTAATTAGACCACAAGTCGATAGGGTACAACGCAAAATGTCAATGTTTGGTTCATTTACAAGCAAAATTAGTAATTTATTATTGTTTACGGCTTACGCGGTGAAATTAATTTACTTCTGGTGGGGCTTACGCGGTGAAATTAATTTACTTCTGGTGGGAAATATAAACTCAATGTATAAAAGTATCTAAAATTACCTTAAGACCTTCCGCCCTGCGTGCGTACGGGGAGTTTTACGAAGACCGCTTATGATCGAAATTTAATATTTTTCACTTTTACAGTGGGTACTTTGGTCGCCCCTGGTGGTTACACCCACTAAAACCATGACGGATAACAAGTGGAAATCAAAAGTCAATACATCAAAGTACCTAAAACCACCCTCAGACCTTCTGGTCCAGTTGTAGGGAAGGTTTAGGAAATTTCATTTATGATATAAATCGACAGATATGTATTTTTACGGTGGGTACTTCAGTCATCCCTGGTGGGTACACCCATCTAAACCATTTTATCTTACAAGCATAAACTTACACTAATATATTAAAGTACCTAAAACCACCCTCATACCTTCCGCCCTGCGTAGGGGCAGGTTTACAAAGACCCCTTTGCAACCGAAATGTATTATTTTTCATTTTTACAGTAGGCCTAAGTATTCTGGTCACCCCTGGTGGGTACACCCACCAAAACCGTGACGGATAACAAGCAGAAATCAAAAGTCGATATATAGAAGTACCTCAAACCACCCTTAGACCTTCGTCCTAGGTGTGTGGCAGGTTTAGGAAAGTCCATTCACGATAGAAATTGAAAATTCTTTATTTCTTCGGTAGGTACGTTGGTCATCCTTAGTAGGAACACCCACCCAAACCATGATATCTTGCAAACTCAACTCAAATAAAATATATTTAAGGGCGTCAAACCACCCTTAGACCTTCCGCTCTGCGTAGGGGGGAGGATTGTGTAGGCCCCATTACCACCGAATTTTTTATTTTTTTTATTTTTACAGTGGGTACTTTGGTCACCCCTGGTGGGTACACCCACCAAAACCGTGATGGCTAACAAGCGGAAATCGAAAGTCAATATATAAAAGTACCTAAAACCCCCCTTAGACCTCCGCCCTGCGTAGGGGGTGGTTTGTGAAGGCCCCATTACCACCGAAAATAATTATTTTTTTAATTTTTACAGTGGGTACTTTGGTTACCCTGGTGGGTACACCCACCAAAACCGTGATGGATTACAAGCGGAAATCGAAAGTCAATATAAGAAAGTACCTAAAACCACCCTTAGACCTTCCGCCCTGCATAGGGGGAGGTTTGTGAGTGCCCCATTACCACCGAAAATGATTATTTTTTTTTTTTACAGTGGGTACTTTGGTCACCCCTGGTGGGTACACCCACCAAAACCGTGATGGCTAACAAGCGGAAATCGAAAGTCAATATATAAAAGTACCTTAAACCCCCCTCAGACCTTCCGCCCCGGGGGGGGGGGAGGTATACCTACAGTTGGCTCAAAGTCTAATACTGGTTCGTACTAGGAAAACGCTTAAGTCCCGCCGCGTTGTTGGATGAGCGTAATTGGTGCATTGAGCTGCCATGTGTTATGCGGATTTTCTGTTGTTCTGTAGAAAAATCAATACTCAGTTGAAGATCTTTTTTTTAATTAAATTAAATTAAATGACAAATTAACTTAAATTTTAATTTTTTTAAATTAATTGTAATTTAAAAAAAGGAAAAAATCGTAATATTGAAATTTTCATAAGAAATAATTATTTGATTGCGCACAAATTTTACACAAATATATGAATTTATAAAATTAAGATTCTGTGAAAAAAATATAAGTCAAAGAATTGTTTTAAAAAAGAAAAAAAACGTAAAATTTCGATTTTCATGAGAAATAGTTTTTTGATTGCGCTCAATTTTCACACGAATACCTAAATTCATGAAATTAAGGTTCTGTCAAAAAATCATTAAAATCGGACAAAGCATGTAGGTGTTATAAGCTGAAGAAATTTTTTTAAAATCGAAAAAAATCGTAAAATTGCGATTTTCATGAGAAATAATTTTTCGATTGCGCTCAAAAACGTGGCAGTTCTTTGTTCAGAGATTTCGAAGGCCTCCATAAAATTTCATCGCAATTGGAGTATCGGTTTAGCCGGAATCGTGTTAACAGACACACAAAAATACAGAAAAAAAAAAAAAAAAAAACATTCCGGATTTTTTTCTCCAGTGTAGTGAAATGGAATCTTCGCTTCGCTCATCCAATTATGATGGACAAAATAAAAGCCATTTTAATTATCACGCATGATCTATTGTAGGCATATGGTGACGGTCATTATTGCTCACTGGCTGCAGCATTCTTCCGTCTTGCGTTGTTTGTTGACCAACATTCCTGTTGAGAGTTGATGAAAATGAACAAACTGCGTGCTTTTGTAGGCTCGAAACGAGCCTAAAACCAAGCTCAGCTCGAAAAAGCTTGATAAATCGAGTACTCGCACATCCCTACATTTAGGCCTACCTAGCAGGTATATTTAAAAGTGATTACAAGATAGTAGTAACTGTACCCACCTGGTCCCCCTTCTTGATCGGCTGGTTGGCAACCAAGTATAGAGTGCTGCCGTTGTAGGGGAAGATGTTAGTGTTGCTGCAGCACGAGTGGTTGAAGAAGCTAAGAGCGTTGTAGAGCGACGTGCTTATAATGCGTGTGATGAAGGAAGTAGAACCGTGGGCATATTCATAGTCTCCGTGAGGGCGTGAGTTGGCGCGTATTATTTGCTGGTACCTCATCATGAGGCGACCGGCAAAGATCTTCAGCTCGGAGGGGGACGGCCGGGACTCGGACTTCTCGCCGAACACGTCCGTGTAAGAGTCGAGGCAGTTCACCAACAGCGCCGACATCAGAGCCATAACGAGACACTCGTCCCCGTTCCTGATCTTCTCCGTGTCGTCGCAGAACAAACGTTCTCGGTCGAGGTAGTGTATCGCTTGGTAGCCGCTCGAGGGTGGGTACGACTGGCCGGGCTGAGCGAACCCGGACCTGGGTTCGATGTCTCGGTTCGCGTCTTCTAGTTCGTTCACCATCTCCCAGAGCCTCCGTAGACTGTTCCCCGCGTATTTGCTCATGGCCACCAACAACATTCTCAGAGCGGGTTGCTGCAGAGCGGTGATGGTTTCTTCGTCGTCGTCCTCTAACAGATGCAACAAGCGGCACTCGATCTGATGATAGGCGTCCCACGCCTGGTTGCGGCAAGCTTCCGTACAAAACATCACCTGCGATCAGAAACAAAATGTATTAAATTTCTACAAGTGGTGGCAATTACTTTCCAGCATATCTTGACACAAAGCTAATAATAATAAGCACACTGAGAGTGAGATTGAGTACATTTATTTATTTATTTAATTTTTTGCATTCACTTTTTAATATGAATCAACGTATCAAACATGCCGAGAATAACAAAGAAAATATATATGAATGCATGAGCAACAGAAAGATCTCCTGCCCCATAGTACTTTCGTACCTCCAATATTAGGCTGGGCATCGACATCGATTAAAGGGGCTAAAAACCCAAAAAAATATTTTTTACCACGTGATCTATAGCACAATACTACACTAAAATGACAGTTTAAAAAATTATATCTTGTAACTGTGATTTAACACGAATTTTTTTAATTTTTTTGATCCAGAAATTTGCAAAAATTGGTGTTTTGGGAAATTTCTAAAATCGGCTTTAACCTGCTTCTTTTTTGGTCCACATAGATACTAGAGCATAGTACCAATCTAAAATGCCCATTTATAACATCGTGTCTTGAAACTGTGCCCAAATATACCCTCAAACACGCAAAAATATGCATTCCAAAATCACACCCCATCTTGGTAATCAGCATATTTTGACCGAACTACTTGCCCAAATTACAAAACAAAATATAGAAAATTTACATAAAAGGCTGTAGAGTACGTCAATAATGGCCAATATTTTTTGGGATCAAAATCCTCCAAGGTCACGGGACATAAAGATCGTCCCCATGTTATTTCTTATGGGAGATTTTTGCCGATGGGACCTAGCTCGAAAAATGTCATGTTTGACAATTTTTTGGGAGGTCATGGTGGCCCCTATAATTTTTCTGTTATTAGCTAAATTCATTACTAGTTAGCCCGAATGAAATATATTTTTTGAGTTTTGCGGTTAAATACCCCCTTAATTGATGTTTTATCGATGTCGGGAGTACGCTACCAATATTTCGACATCAATTTTTTTTTGTGGAAATCAATGTTTTTTGTTAATTAACTTAACTAGGAAACGCTTAGTTGGACGCGTTGATAAGCGAGCACGTGCTATAGCTAGACCCACATTGCACATTTTTTTAAATTTTAAAATTTGCCACGTTCGCTGTCCACAGGGCCATGTTTCCAATATTATTTATTATTGCCAAGGTATTTGGATAAACCCGTGTGTAAACCTTTACTTTACTTTGTGGTTAAAATCCACCGCCATCTAGAGGACCTTGACTCCTTGGGAAAACTATTTAAACACTTTGGTAACAAAATAATAGACTGCTTCCTCGAAAGTATTTTGATTATTTCTAGGTGGCAGTAAATTAGAAGTTCGCGCTGTGACTTCACCCTCCTAGACTCTACCACCTTACGCCCTACGTGGTCTAACCTGCCTATGAAGTCACGTCGCAACCTTTTACCGACACCACCTTGCCCGAAAGACCCGACCAGCGCCAGAGTGTGATTCACTCGTGACTCACCAATTGGAGTCACTTTAGGTCGGGGGGTGGTGTAGGTGAAGGTCACCCGTCCTAACTCTATGCCTGACTCGCCAACCTGCCCTAAGCTTAGCTCACGGAGAGATGAGACTAACATTAACAGAAAAAACACGAAACGCAAATCGAAAACACAAAAAGCGCAACACCAAAACCAAAAAACAACAACCAGAGTGTACCGACAGTGCAACTCAGCACGGTCCAGTACACTACCCACTGGGGGTAGAGAACCCACCTTACCAGGCACGCTAGTGGTGAGCCACGCCGTCGCTGGTCCGCTCCACGCTCGTTCTGGGGCCCCGGGCACTGCTGCTGAAAGTGGGTCAACCACCCGAGAAGCGGCGTGGTGGGGGACTGTGGGTCGTTGCAAAAAAACTACACTATGAGTTGAGGAAAACAGGGGCAAACATGCACTACGAAGTGAAAAGCTGTGTACTTTTAGTGGACTTTACTGACTCAACAATGAATTTAAATTACAACAATGAAGTTAGGTTTCAAATGAAGTTAGCAATCGGATCCGAATTTAGGCAAAAAAGTACATACATGAGATACAAGGGTTACAATAAAAATACAAGCAAACACCAATGCTCTACTCATCCAAGTCCTCTCTGTCCCACTCCAAAGTCCTATCCTGTTCCTTGGTCTTGAGTGAAGAGGGGGGGGAATGATGTGGCTGCAAACGGCGACGCGCTCCGGCGCGTAGGTAGGCCTAGCCTACGGGGAAGGCGTCCAGTGGCGGACGCGGACCTTGTGTCCTACTGCTTCCTTCTCGGCTACTCGCCCAGAATGTTTAGTTTCGCTTACCACAGCCCCAGATGTTCTCGTAGAGGGAGAGATGCCCTTGGTCTAGCATCGTGGTATTGACTAACCACGTGGTCTTATACTTTATTGGCACTAACACGTGCACCCTATCTCGACACCGCAAAGCCAGTCCGAAGACAGGAACTGTAAACTTGATTTGAGCTCATGCTCCCCGCAACTCTGTAGTAGTTTAGAAATTACCGTGCACTCGCCGGGTCGTCATGTTAGACGTACTGTTGGCGGTTACCCTTTACATAGGGGTCACCAAAAACGCGTCGGATTCTTCCGAATAAGTTTCAAATAGTAAAAAGAAGTTAGAAAAAGACCAACTCCCTAGCCCTAGTCGGCCACTCCGTAATAGACGGAGGCTCCACGACCATGATGGCTCTCGCAGGGTGGGTCACCACGCTGGCACTAACACGTGCACCCTCGGACTCGACCGTCCGGTTCCAAAGCGTGACCCACTGTGATCGAGATGGATTCTCCTTGCTGCCTCGCCTCGTCCGGGGTTTCTTCTCGGCCTCGCCATCCGGTCACGTGTGTCTCTCTGGACACCGCCATTGGTCAGTCTTCTTGGTTCAAACTTCCGCGGGTCGTCCTAGGCTCGCGATTCGTCGACTACAAACTCAACAAAATACACATTTCCGTTGGTTTTTGTCACCGACGTTGCCATTTATGCTTGCCGCATTCCTCAACCCTTGCTCGCTGCCGTCGAAAGCTGAAGCCAACGCACTTTTCCAGGACGTTCCAAATTCAGCATGGGGTGACGTCACTTCTAGGCCACTCTGGTAAACCCGAAACCAAAAACATGAGCCTCGGCTCCACAACTTCACGTTCCACACTTTCAACCCTAAGGTTGGCCTTTGCATGCCTAGATGCAGATTCACACTGGCTTGAACACTTGTTAGAAAAATATGACTTAAGGCCTTGGAAATATTGAAAGTTCCACATGATATGAAATACATAGATAGATTTATAAAAAGAAAAATATAAAAATACAAGGGGTAGGGCTGTAACGTTACAGTGCGTCTTTTCGTTGCCATGGAATAACGTTACTTTTGTTATAATGAAATTTCCATTTACACTACTTATCGGATCAAAATAAAATTAACATATTCGTGACCGGACGGACATTCTAAATGATTTGGCCACCTCAGATTTTGTCGCCGTTTAGTTTGAAAAAAAAACTTTCGATTAACTTTAATGTAACTTTTTAACGTTTTGAACGATTTTGCCACAAAACTAATGGCATTCAATCGAGAACAAAGCTTGCGGATGGTCAAAATTTCAAATCGATCCGATCCTCCGTTCGAACGTTATGGCGAGACATACAAACAAACAAACAAAAAAACAAACAAAAAAAAACAGTGACTAATTTTTCTGGCAGAGTCAAATGGAAACTCGCTTCGCTCGCTTAATTATGTAAATTAGGAAACGCTCAGTTGGACGCCTTGATAAGCGAGCACGTGCTATAGCAAGAGCCACATTGCACATTTTTTTAAATTTTTAAATTTGCGACGTTCGCTGTCCCACAGGGCCATGTTTCCAATTTTATTTATTATTGCCAAGGTATTTGGGTAAACCCGTGTGTAAACCTTTACTTTGTGAATAAAATCCACCGCCATCTAGAGGACCTTGACTCCTTGGAAAACTATTAAACTCTTTGTTGACAAATAATAGACAGCTTCCTCGAAAGTATTTTGATTACTTCTAGGGGCAGTGCATTAGAAACTTCGCGCGTCTTTTCGTTGCCATGGCAACGTTACTTTTGTTATAATGTAATTTCCATCTACACTACTTATCGGTAGAGATGGGAATTTTGGCCCGGCCCGGCCCGAAAGCCCGGCCCGACTTTCGGGGCCCGGGGCCGGATGTTTTTGTTATTTTCGGGCTTCGGGCCGGGCCGGGCCCGAAGCATTAAAATTTCGGACCAGTTCGGGCTTTCGGGCCGGCCGGGCCGTTTCGGGCTTTCGGGCCAGTTCGGGCTTTCGGGCCGTTTCTGGCTTTCGGCCAGTTCGGGCTTTCGGGCTTTCGGGCCAGGCTTCGGGCCAGGCACCATATTTAACTTAGGAAATAGAGATTGGTGTTTTGGCCGGCCGGCCTGGCCCGACTTCTCAATGCTTCGGCTCCGGCTCGGGATAGTTTCGGTTTCGGGCTTCGGGCCGAGCCGAAGCATTGAGAAGTTGATTTGTGAATCATTTTTTTAACTGAATAGGATAAACGTTAAAGAAAGAAAGAAAGAAAGAAAGATACAGCAGACAGACAAAAAACAATGCGTTTTCACAGTCTTATTATTATATTATAATAAAAGTTTCATCTCCTAGAATCCAACCTCTTGCTTAGACTATAATGAGCTTCGACGTCGAGGTGGACAGAAGGGTTTGGAGTGGACATCACCACACCCCACAACATGATTTGCGATACAATACTCCCGAACACAATATCGAACGTGCTTCGACAAGAAGATGGACAGACTATGATGAAGGAGACAGGCTGTGTTTTTACAACTTACATCTGCGCCCTTAAATAATTTGTCGCCTAGCGGTGGCGGCATTTCTCCCGTGATCCCATCGATTTCAATACAAGCTCAATACTCATAGACTTAAGTCATAAATATTAATAATTTGTGAACATGTCACTCGGCACTTTGCTTTTCACTGTCCAATATGATTTGAAATACTTACTCGCCTGGTCTCTAGTCCCGAATAAACACAAAATAGAACGTGCTCTCACATAAATATGTAGGCCTACAACTACATCTGCGTCCCTTATTGGCGGCATCACTCATGTCGATAAATATACACGCACAATTCATAAACATGCCATATGGGCAATTTGCTTTAGGTCTACACTGCCCAATGCCCACCCAGATCTAGGTATAACGGTATATAATCGCAGAACTAGAAATACTATCATACTGTTGGCAAAGGCGGCCCATTTGCTTTGACGAGTCCAAAAATCCAGACTTTCGGGCCGGGCTTTCGGGCCGACTTCGGGCCGGGCCGGGCTTTCGGGCCGGGCTTTCGGGCCGGGCCGGACTTTCGGGCCGACTTTCGGGCCGGGCCGGGCCAGGATGATTATCTTTCGGGCCGGGTTCGGGCCGGGCCGCAGTATTTTTTTAATAGTCGGGCCGGGCCCGGGCCGGACCGTTTCGGGTCGGGCCTCGGGCCGGGCCGCCGTTTTTTTTTCGGATCAAAATAAAATTAACATATTCGTGACCGGACTGACATTCTAAATGATTTGGCTATCTCAGATTTTGTCCCCGTTAAGTTTTAGAAAAAAACTTTCGATTAACTTTAATGTAACTTTTTAACTTTTTGAACGATTTTGCCACAAAACTAATGGCATTCAATCGAGAACGAAGCTTGCGGATGGTCAAAATTTCAACTCGATCCGAGCCTCCGTTCGAATGTTATGGCGAGACATACAAACAAAAAAAAAAAAAAAAAAAAAAACAAACAAACAAAAAAAAACAAACAAAAAAACAAAAAAAAAAACAGTGACTAATTTTTCTGGCAGAGTCAAATGGAAACGCTCGCTTCGCTCGCTTAATTATGTAAATAAAAATAAAATGATTGATTTTGCAAATTTTGCAATTCCCACTTACAACGTTGGAAAATTCATTGCAACACTCAAATTTCAAATTGTTACATCACAATTTGAGGTAGGCCTACTCTTCAACAGTTGCATGAACACTTTGCTCGCGTAAGTTTGAATGACCCGCCGCTGAGCGCTAGAGCGGCCTTGTATCTGTTGCCTAGCAATGGAGGACCACTACCCTCCCCCCACCCGCCAACATGCCGCGCCAATCGAGGCAAGGCACTAGACTCTCGTGCTCTCTCTCGCTTCACTGCTCCCTCTCTCTCACTCACTCCCTCGTGGGAGGGGCATCAAGGGGCCTGTCGCAGGTGGCGGTCAATCTGCCGACCAGCACCGAGACAGCGCGCAATTCAAATTGACCCAAATGCGAGAAAAGCGAGTTCTATGTGGATGGTAGGGCTATATCGTAATATAATTACAAAGCGACAGTATCGTCCGGATATTTTCGCGATTTTATTCTCATTTCAGTGCAATTATTGTAGGGCTGCCCAACGATAAAAAACATCATATCGATATCGTGAGGGGATATATCGATATCGTGATTCGATATCGAACTTTTCAAATCGAGTATCGATATTGTTTTTTTTTTTTTTTTTAATTTTGGATTTTTTTTTTACGTGTTATTACGTTCTTCGGGCGTAACCAAGGCCCCGCCGGCAAAACAGACATGCCACTGTCCGTCCCATGAAGAACAATCACAACAATACTTGCGGCGGCCCTGCGAAGAGATAGAAGCTAACTGACTTCTCTGTCTCTACCTCTCTTTCCCTGACTCTGTCTGGACACTACTCTAGTGTAACAACTTGAGCTGCCTCTTATGCTTTGCTGATATGAATGAGATTACACATGTGTTCTTGTTATCTTATCTGATAAGATAAACAAAACAAAGCAGCAAGAGTCTTGGCCGAAGCCAAACTGACTTATCAATATGAAGTTGGTGGCGTGGTTGGGGGGGGGGGGGGGGGGGAAGGAACAGCGCTGCAGAACCATAACTCACTGCCACACCAACCATTTTTTTTTTTTTTTTAATCAAACGATATACATTTTCATATCGATATCGAATTTTTTTCTTCATATCGATATCGCATCGAATTATCGATATTGTTGGGCAGCCCTAAATTATTGATATGAAAGTTTGACATAGGCAGGTAATTACTTTTTTTTTATAAAAAATTTATTATTTCAATTTCGATGTCGATGTTGAACATTTTTCGACATCGCGATGTGACATTGATTTGATGTGATTTGATGTGACATTGACACTTTGATATCGATGTTGCTGTTTAACGTCGATACCCAGCCTTATCTAATACTATTGTTACACAATATCCACTTAATACAAAAGAACGTCATACTCATATCATGTTAAAATACATATCAAATATACACTACATAGGCATACTATAAATTAATAACATGGCAGTATATTAAAAACACTTCCACATAAAAAATTGCTAAAATTGCTAATTAAAAAACCCAAAACATTTCACTTTTTAAATCATTAGGCAGACTTAGTCTTAATGCAGATTCCCAGCCCACACTCCGGCCCATTATATAACACACTGATAAAACTGTCTGCAGTTATTATAAGGAAGAAAACAAGTCCTATCTAACTCGCACAATAAGACACATGGGTGAATCTGAGATGTAATTTGACGTACGAGCATGTTAACAAGCAGGCGACAGTGGACCTGTGAGTGCTTGGCTGGCTGAGTTACTGGGCTAGCAGGACAAAACATTCATTTCAGATATCAGATATGCCCGCATTGTAGGCCGTTACCTTAGTTAAAAAACAAAGGGACACTTGGTGATGGATGATCATCATGAATTTGTAGCCATCATAATGGGTCTGTCGTTTTTTAATATTGTTTCTTCAAGATAGATATCCTGGAGTGATCAGAGCAAGGACGACACTAAATGACCAATTAATCAATTACTATATACAATAATTATGAGAAAACTTCAATACTTTATATTAAATATTAATGATATCAATTAGTGCTGACATCTGTCAGTAAATATTGGAGTCGACTCCGGAACCTTGGAAATCGAGTAGGAGTCGACTCCTCAATCGACAATAAAAATAAGGAAAAGTGGTTAGCCTTGACCAATGCTAAACACCCTCCTGAATTTGTTCTAGGCGGGAGTAAAACACAAACAAAATGTTTTGACAGTAAGTAACAACACTTTATTGTTTGTAAGGTTGGCTTGGTAAACAGCATAATCTAGGTTATCTGACACAATATCTGACCACAACCCACTTTCGAAGGAATCGATTCCTTGAAAACGGAGTCAACTCCAATAAGAGTTGGGTAGGAATCGAGTACCCGAGTAGGCCTACCCTATGTCATCACTACTATCAATTTACATTTGAAGACTTATTTATTATATTATTGTTAATTTATTTGAATGAAAAAGATTACCGGTAGTTATTATTGGTTGAAATATGAAAACCGGGATAACACTGGGACACGCAACATAAAAACTGGGAGATTTGGTCACCCCACCGTATTGTTAGGTGTACTCACCGATGAGCAGGACTGGTCACCCCACCGTATTGTTAGGTGTACTCACCGATGAGCAGGACTGGTCACCCCACCGTATTGTTAGGTGTACTCACCGATGAGCAGGACTTGCAAGGAATCATCGCGTCCGAGCGTCTCGTGCAGTTGAAGCAGCATGAGTAGGTGGTTTCCGGATCAAGTGACGTTACAAATGGCTCCTCTACCACCAAAATATCCCCTGAAATAAATCAAAACACTGGTCAAGTATAAAACCGTAGTCCAATCATAAGATATGCCGACACCTAAAAACAATTCTTGCAGAAGGAAACCGTTCCGGGGAAACTAAAACAAAGGTTTGGTTTTCTTGCAAGAGATATATTAGAGAATTTAAGTGGGCGTTGCCTGGCTCTCACCCATCATAATGGTGAATAGGATGATGGAGATGTGTACATTTCTTGTCACGATAAAACAAAATTACAGTTCTTGAACTTCAAGCTAAAAATATCGACATTCTAGGGATGGGGATAACGATTCTTGGCAGGCCTCGATTTGACTTTGAGATTACACTGCTTTTCTGTAGATATAGTATTTAATATTTATGCTATGGCACAAAGTTCTCAACGTTTGCTGCTCCAAATACTACGAAAATCACAAGATATTCTCAACTAAGCCCTATGTTCCACATTATTTTATAAAAATGCTACATCCGATGCCAATTTTTGTTTAGATTGGAGAAGGGTTGACAAGTTGGGATAGCAAAGAGAACATGAAGCCCAGCCTGAAGGGCTGGGGGCAACAAAACTTTTCACCTGGTGATGAAGACTGCAGCTATAGGCCTACCTCAATCCACGACGCGTTTCGCATTTTGGGACGCATTAATTTTGAGATTCTGTGGTATTGGGGGATTAATCCATAAAATATTACAAGTTAACAACTTAAGTAGCCTATATACTTTCTTGGAAATGAAGTATCCCAAATAATAACTAAAGGCCCAACAAAATATGATAGACAAACAGAAACAGCACAGTTCAGGTTAAAGACACAACACAACACAACACGAGGTGGGGATGCATCTGCACTGAAGAGGAACAGGTCAGGAATGGGTCAAAAGACATGTTGTGACGGTACAGGCCCTGGCCCTAGATATTTTTATTTTTTGTATTGAAAATCATAATAATTTGCATAAATGTCTCCTCAAGAAACCAACTGATAATTTTTCGGACTTTAATCAACGAGTGTATAATCATCATGTGTGTGGTAATTTGCATATATCTATGCAAATTACAAGCAGCTAGCCTGCTATATCAACCAAGGGTTGATTTTGTGCTACATTCTATAGTGGAGCTGAGGCTCATGTTTTTGGTTTGGCGTGCACAAGTGTGGCCTCAACGTGACGTCACGCCCATGCTAAATCTGTACCGGGCTACAATTCGACAGAGGCTTCACAATTTCACCCTGTGCTGGAGGAATTTAGAAATCTGCAAACTCCAAGAAAACGCAACTCAGGAATGCGAATGTTAGTCGAGATTTTTGGGTGGCGGAGTCCACCAATGGCAAACCAGAGTGAGCTTGCGCCATAGCGAATTTTAAACCTTAGCCAATGAGTGCACTAGCGGAAGAGCACCCGATATCCGGGGATGCTGGCTTTTGCCAGCGTGCGGAATCGAGAGCACGGACACTCCTAGGCTCCAGGGTTTTGCCGGAACACCGAGGCGTCGCACCGAGAGCCATGGCTACAGCAAGAGCCCCACACCTAATGGGGAAGGCCAAGTGGCGAGGGAGAGAGGTTCAACTTCATTAAGCTTTTATTTAACACAACTTCAACCCCACGGGCAACGTTTTGGTGATCCATTAGCTTCATGGTGATCCCGTAAGAAAGCGTCGTTCCGATGACGACCTAAGCAACCACATGGTTAATTTTTAACATAATATAAAGTTTTGGGGGGAGATTGTCTCAAGTCAGTTTTATCTTTAGATCTTCGGATCATTTTTGCCGGTTTTTGTCGTGAACAGGGTGCACGTGTTATGTGCCGATAATAATTGAACCACGTGGTCGTACTAACCACTATGCAGGCGTGTACCCCGCATCTCTCCCCCTTCCAGAACTTCGAGGTCCAGCTTTAAACGGCATCTGCCTTCGTGTGCCGTAGCGCCCGAAGAGACGCGTCGAGACGCCAAGGTCGCCGCCCACACGGGACGCCCAAGCGACGCGTCCACGTTTCCTCCGGATCTTCGAATCATCGTCATCATCACCATCACCCCCCCCTGGCGTCAAACAAGAAGACGACGGAATAGGCGGACAATGACGTGGAACAGTGATGAGTAAAAAGCAAATGTGATTGGTTTTTATGTTCTTATTATCATGTACCTCTGTTCAATACCACCTAAGTAACTGATATAACTGTTTGGGCCCAATTAAATTCATAGTACTAATTTAACTTCTTTTTGTGTAACTTAGAGTTGTAACGTTACAGCCCACCCCTTGTATTTTTATATTTTTCACTGTTTTAAATCTATCTATGTATTTCATATCATGTGGGACTTTCAATATTTCAAGGCCTTAAGTCATTTTTTCTAACTTTTTTCAAGCCAGTGTGAATCTGCATCTAGGCATGCAAAGGGCCCAAACCTTAGGGTTGAAAGTGTGGGGAAAGGGGAAGTTGTGGAGCCGAGGCTCATGTTTTTGGTTTCGGGTTTACCAGAGTGGCCTAGAAGTGACGTCACCCCATGTTAAATATGGAACGTCCGGAAAAGTGTGTTGGCTTCAACTTCGACGCAGCGAGCAGGGGTTGTGGAATGCGGCAAGCAAAAAATGGCAACCCTTGTGACTAAAACCAACGGAAATGTGTATTTTTGCGAAGTTTGTAGTCGACGAATCGCGAACCCGGAAGGACCCGCGGAAGTTTGAATTAAGAAGGCTGACCAATGGCAGTGGGCCAGAGAGACACACGTGACCGGATGGCGAGGCAGAGCAGAAACCCGGACGAGGCGAGGCTGGCAGGAGCAACCACCTCGATCACAGTGGGTCACGCTTTGGAAAACCCGGACGGTCGAGTCCCAGGGTGCACGTGTGAGTGCCAGCGTGGTGGGCCCACCCGCGAGAGCCATCATGGTCGTGGAGCCTCCGTCTTCACGATGGCCGACTAGGGGTAGGATGGTTTTCTTTTCATTTTGCTAC
>JAMZAV010013837.1:0-12948 GCA_024449915.1 Sweltsa coloradensis | reverse complement strand
GTTAACACTGTATTGTTTGCTTGATTATAACAATATCTTTCAAGTTGTATATATTCTTAATTATTCAATTCTTTTTTCGAGAAAATAATTCAATTCAATTCAGAATACAAGTAGGTGATAGTCTACCTAGAGGATATATTCAGTATTAATTTACAATGCTAATCAAAAGGTAGACTGAGAGATACAATTCCATGCATATTCAGGATGTGGAGGGATGGGAATATCGGTAATATCACAATTTTTTGTTGTTAAGTTGTATCAAAAATAAAGTTGCATCCGTGTGATAAAACGCATAGCGGACATGGGAGACGATCAGCAGATCTAATATTATTTGTAAGGGAGAAGTAGTTGTAAACAGTGATTGACATTTCCGGCTTTCACATTGACATGAAAAACAAATTCACGCCTATAATTATTCGTGTTTGGTTATTATTGGTAAACCTGTATCCTGAAGCAGAAATGAAATCAGGATTTTGAAAAAGAATGCGTAAGTTCAAAATTTACCTACATTTCTGAAATATTACACACAAATTTGTTGATTGGATATTAATGCACTTCGGCTATTCGAGACGATGAGTGGTGATAGATGAGGATGAAGTATGAACAGAAGGGAGGAGGGGAAACCCGGTACCGGCACGAAGCCTACTCGTTTCGAAAAGTACCAAGGGGACAACGGCTTAACGTCTCATCAGAAAGGACGGTGTAACCTTGACAGTCATATAGGTTATTCCTCCACTTACCCGGATTGCCGAGCAGACGTAGAGGAGAACGAAGCCGTTACACTAGCTCTCGAACCCTCCTTCTGCTCTAACGTGAATTTCAGGGACAGAGCGGTCACCCACTCTACCCCTGACCACTCCCGAAGGCTGCTTAACTTCGGTGTTCGAGTGGGAACCGGTTAAACTACCTCAGCTAAACCGCTGTAGAAAACTGTAGAAATCTTTCTAAGAAAAAGACGTACTGTAGCGTTTCTATAATTGAATGGAGTACATTATTATTCATTGGCTGCAGTAAAAAGTTTCTACACTCCCTCATTGGTGTATAAGTAAAAAACAATTAAACTTTGAAGAAGGAAAATAAAATTACAGAGATATATTGCTTAACTTCGTACATTTCCTATACAATAAATTATGATGTTTATTATGTTGTGTCCAACATGACATGTCCCACAGTTGTATATGTTTTGAGTGTAATAATTTTTTCTTTCAATTTCTTGGGAATCCTGCCTAGGGTGCAATTCATGCCCCCCTTCAGGTTTCGATAGGTATGTTGTGGATAGGACTCAATCCCTTGCATTCGCATAAACGACTGAGAAAAACCTCGGAAAAAACCTTCAGACAGGATTGCCGGTCTCGACGGGATTTGAACCTGGGACCTCGCTTAACGCTCGAGCCAACACTGTCGGTGTTTTGAGTGCATGATTGTATGAGTGAATGTGTAAAGTGTAAATATAAGTAATTGTGTGTATACCTGCATGAGCGACTGAAGACAATAGTGAAGTTGACTGTCGGTTATTTCTTTGACTTTATTTCATGTTATTGGATGAGCGAAGCGAAGACTTCAATTTGACTTTGTGTTTTTTTTTGTTTTTCTTCACTTACGTTACCCCAAGAAAAATAGCTCGGGTGTTTTGTTTTTGTTAGTTTTCAACTTTTTCTTTCAAGAGACACTACATCACCATAAATAATCTTTATGTCAATGTAAATAATGAACGTTGTAGCCCCACCCGTTTGGACAGAATCGGTCCAAATATCACGAAAATATCGTACTAGGAAAACGCTTAAGTCCCGCCGCGTTGTTGGATGAGCGTAATTGGTGCATTGAGCTGCCATGTGTTATGCTGATTTTCTGTTGTTCTGTGAAAAAATTATTGCTTAGTCGAAGATTTTTTTAAATCAAATTAAATAAAATAAAAAATTAACTTAATTTTTTTAATAAATCGTAATTTAAAAAAAAATAAAAAACGTAAAAATTGCAATTTTCATAAGAAATAATTATTCGATTGCGCTCAAATTTAACACGAGTATATAAATTGATGAAATTAAGGTTCTGTGAAAAAATCATTACAATAGGATAAAGCATGTAGGTGTAATAAGTCAAAGAATCGTTTTTAAAAAAGAAAAAACCCGTAAAATTTCGATTTTCATGAGAAAATAATTTTTCGATTACGCTCAAATTTTACACGAATATCTTAATTCATAAAATTAAGGTTATGTGAAAAAATCATTACAATCGGATAAAGCGTGTAGGTGTTATAAGTCGAAGAAATTTTTAAAAAATCGAAAAAAAATCGTAAAATTGCGTTTTTTATAAGAAAAAATTTCCCGATTGCGCTCAAAAACGTGGCAGTTCTAAGTTCAGAGATTTCGAAGGTCTCCATAAAATTTCATCGCAATCGGAGTATCGGTTTAGCCGGAATCGTGCTAACAAACAGACAAAAATACAAAAAAAAAAAAAAAAGAAAAGAAAAAAAAAAAAAAAAAAACATTCCGGATTTTTTTCTCCAGTGTAGTAGAATGGAATCTTCGCTTCGCTCGCTACGCTCGCTACGCTCATCCAATTAAAAACCGGAGAAAAAAATAGTAAAAGTACGATTTTTATAAGAAATATTTTTTCAAATGTCTCTAAAATCACAACATATATAATTTCAGTGATTTTGAACGTTCCTATACAGTTTCATCAATATCGGAGAAGCCGTTTGCCAAATATCACGAAAATCTCATTAAAAAATGAAAAAAATCGTAAAAGTACGATATTCATGAGAAATATTTCTTCGATTGTACCCAAAACAATACACCCCCAAGTTCAGAGATTTCGAAGGTCCCCTCCAATTTTCATCAAGATCGCATAATGCCGTTTGGCCGGTAGAGTGCGAACAATCAGACAAAAAACAAACAAAAACAAAACACCCGAGCTATTTTTCTTGGGGTGACGTAAGTGAAGAAAAACAAAAAAAACACAAAGTCAAATTGAAGTCTTCGCTTCGCTCATCCAACAATTTTGTAACGAAGACCCATATCCATAAATTTCCTTTGGCTGTGTGTGGTACGCAAGTATTATGGACTTATGTCCACACAGCAGGCATTAACCCACGTCCCAGAATAACTGGCCGTCTATTACTGTCCAGCTAGCCACAATGGCAACAGTAGATGGGCGCTTCCGATTCACTTCCGGTGTTTAATGAACTTCCGGCTACAAAAGTGAGCGAGTGGAACGGAATCTGGACTTTTTGCTAACAGGTGAATGTTGTTGTTTATTAGGAGATGATATTGTTATTTTTATTATTGCGGTGGATCCTTGTACTCTATAATGAAGAATCAGAGCGGTGTCTGCCAATGAAGGGGGGAAACCTACAATCTGTGTAGAGAACGCTCTACGGGACCAGAAAGTGTGGATCATTTGTATGTATTTTGTATGTAATTTAACTTGAAATACGTTTGAGTTACAAAAATAGTTTTTACAACTTTAGTGCCTAAAAAAAACATTAAAACATGTTTCACTAGTTCAATAGTTCAGCAAATTCCCCATGGTCGAAGATCCTAAAATCGTTAAAATGTTACCTAAAGATGCATAGGTCAACATACTCCCCGTTTTGTTATTTCTATAAATTTTCGTTTATTAACACACATTCTTCAAAATGGGATAAGTTTTTTGATAACATAAAATGGGTGAACAATTCGACCTCTTTCCCTATTTTAATTAAAAAAACACTAGATTGAACTACGAAACACTTCAACGTATTGAAACTATAGGCGGTAAAAAAATTAAAAACATGATCTTGGATAACAGCTCGCTATATACTTATCACTTCCAGTTTGTTAGTTTCTCCGTCGCAGTAAAGATACGAACGAAAAACGATATCACAATTATTCCCCTGTTTGTTTTGAAGCTTCGTGAGCTTCTGGAACCTCATGGAAATCCGAGTAACAATCGAATCCAAAGAGGAGTTCGCTATAAATTTCGTAATCTCCCACTATTTCGCCAACAAATGCTTGGACGTTCATACACTAATTAAATAAACTAGGAAAACGCTTAAGTCCCGCCGCGTTGTTGGATGAGCGTATTGGTGCATTGAGCTGCCATGTGTTATGAGGATTTTCTGTTGTTCTGTGAAAAAATTATTACTAAGTTCAAATTTTTTTTAAATTAAATTAAATTTAATAAAAAATAAACTTAAATTTTTAAATTTTTTTAATTAATCGTAATTTAAAAAATAAGAAAAAAAGAAAAAATGGGATTTTTATATGAAATGATTATTCGATTGCGCTCAAATTTCACACGAATATATAAATTAATAAAATTAAGGTTCTGTGAAAAACTTAATACAATAGGATCAAGCATGTAGGTGTAATAAGTAAAAACATTGTTTTAAAATAGAAAAAACCCACAAAGTTTCTATTTTCATTAGAAATAATTTTTCGATTGTGCTCAAATTTCACACGAATATCTTAATTCATAAAATTAAGGTTCTGTGAAAAAATCATTAAAATCGGATAAAGCATGTAGATGTTATAAGTAAAATAAATTTCAAAAATCGAAAAAATTGTAAAATTGCGATTTTTATGAGAAATAATTTTTCGATGGCGCTCAAAAACGTGGCAGTTCTAAGTTCAGAGATTTTGAAGGCCTCCATAAAATTTCATCGCAATTGGAGTATCGGTTTAGCCGGAATCGTGCTAACAAAGACAAAAATACAGAAAGAAAGAAAGAAAAAAAAAACATTCCGGATTTTTTTCTCCGGTGTAGTGAAATGGAATCTTCGCTACGCTCGCTACGCTCATCCAATTATCATTATCATCAACATACACTAATCAATATTCGGGACTCATCTACAGCCACGAAAATGTTAAGTAAAGTGCCTATTTAATTTACCGAATCGATAAAATACTATTATTCTGTGATTCTTTGCTAGTTTTGGGACACATTTGTCAGCCAGTAGGAACGCAGCTATCCGCTCGGCCAAGCTGCATCCAACGTACGTATAAGAAACTTTGCAGAGTCGTCAATAAAGCATACATTGATAGCCCAGTGGTCATAAGTTTTTTAAATTTTGTCTTATTCAGTCAGAAAAAAATCACGAATGTAGTCAATTTTGGAGTTTTTACCAAAATCAAAATTTCTGAAAAATAATTAATTTTGTATGAAGTATATATATAAAAAAAAAATGGAAATGGAAATGTGTTACTGCAGAGCTCTATATTTCCACATTTGTGACATAGGCCTGCCTTCAAAATTTCAAACACCTGTGGTGTCAGTCGGCCGAGCGAAAAGCAATTTGCCTAAAACGCTTAAGTTATCTCTTGTTGTTAACAAAAATTGTCAACACCCACGCAGTGAATAAGCCATAAAATACTTTGCTCAACGAATTCTCTGTGTGACAGTGATTACTGTGATAAAACTCCATAATACATACACAATAAAATAGTTGCAATACTTATTTCAAAAACCCTAACAATAAAAATTATTTCTTTACACATCATATACTTGCTTCTGTTTCCAGCTACATATATTATCGAATAACTATCTAAATATTATCTAATAATGTGAATTGTGTTTTACTGCTACAACGTACGCCATAGCGTGATGCACAATGCTCGTGGATTGATCTATTGACTTGTTATTGATACAATTAGACTATTGCAGCGTACTTAACGTTGTGAAAAAAGTTCCTCTTTTGTGTTTTCCTTGCGAACTCTATACTAACTTTACTAACTTCCCGAGCTCGATTTCTATGAAGGCATTTATCCCACGAGGATATTTATTTGTAAATAAAAACGCAACCTATTTGTCGACAAAAGTCGATCGACTATTGTCACTTTCCGATCGACTATTATCGCTTGTCGCTGTCTATCGACTACTGTCACAATTAGTAAATAGACTCCCAGGTGTGTGTACATTATAGACATTCGCAAATACTTTAAATGACTTCGCATTTCAAATTCTATTGTTGAGAAACATTTAAACAGTAAAAAAAATTCAACTCAACATGAGTTAGAACACTTGGATTCCAAGGGGACGATTTGCCTTGATCTTGATAAACATCTTTGCTGCAAAACTGTTACTTACTTAATGCAATTAGTTCGCTTAATTGTGATCATCACCTCTAATAAACTATGACTGATAGTTCATTCAGTGGCAACTCCCCTGTTTCCACAGTACATTGCACAATAGCTAGTAATAATTGCCCTCTCCACTCTTCCTACTTCTCTTTCTCTTTCACACAATTCCTGTAGCGCACTAAAATAAGTTTTCCTCACAGAATGCACGTTATTAAATAGGTCAAATGACGTCATTCGACGTGTCAAATTACTATTAAACAACACTGTTGCCATATTATGACTCATTCTTGTCGTAAAAACTACGCGTGTGATGTGGTTATTATGTGTTGTGCGACGAATGCAACGGTGAAAATTAAGCTATTTGAGAGTTGTGAAATCAAAAAACATAGTTTTGTTGTCTTTTCCGCTAGTCCTCCAAAACGTGTCGTTTTGCCAAAGGCTATAATATAAAACTCATCTAATATTGTGTAATAAAATATACTCAACAATTAGGGCTACCTTCACCCATCTTATAGCAAAAATCGGTAAATTGGTTAACTTTCTAATGCTTTTTGATCGAAATTAAACAAACTCATTCATATTTTATTTTTGAAATATTTTCAAATCGTATTAGTTTTTCAATTTAATGAGTTTAAAAACAAGGCTTCTCCATATTTATTTTCTAAAGATGTTTTTTTTATTATTTTTTTATTTCTAATTTTGTTGAATCTTTCTATTTGTGTTTCTGTGTGTGTGAATACGCATTTGTATTGCATTAAATTTAATTCCACAAACAATTACAAACAGGTTTAATATCCGAAACATTGCATGAATATGCCATATTGATCACAATATTGTTTCGCTAACAATAATGTAGGGCTACAAGTAAACTTACCTGTAGAGACAAGCCCCAGCATGAGTACGCGGGCCCACACAAACTCCATTCCAAACCTCTGCTGAAACAATTAAAGAGAACAATCGAAATAGTAAACCATTTAACAACACTTGCGTGAAATAAAAAAAACCCATGCATGTATAAACAGTATTTTATTTTATAACAAAAGGCATAGAAGGTCATTGCCTTACAAGCATTATGTGAATGGGTTGATAAGTGGGGGGAGGGGGTCGTGTGTAGACCCATTAATGATCAGTTAATCTTACATTAAGATCAGTTTTATGTTGATGCAAAACAGGTTAAGATATCATCATTTAAATGTATGCTAATTACGGTTAATGTATGATAAAAAAATCGAGTTTTGCTCATTGTGTAGCAAAATGGGACAATTAGTAATTTCCCCTTTAAATAATCCATTGTAGCTTTATCTCTATTTAAAAATCTTTTTAATTAAATTTAGGATGTATCAACGTAACTTTTGCAAGTTTTATTTAGAGAAACTATATGGATGGGTGAAATGTATACGTTTTTTTAACACAGTATTTGTACATTTATTCGTCTTTAAAAAAATATGTAAATCAATGCTATAAAACTGAAATGATGATACTATTTTCATGGACCTTATTTAAAATACACTCAGGTATATCCCCCACCTTATGCACACTGAATACTCGCATAGCTTGTTCCTCACGTACACAATATATTCACATTCACTCACCGAACTAAGTATAGCTTCAAGATAACCTTTGTAACGATTCGTTATTTCTAGAGATGCGTCAGATTCTAAAACAAGTTTAAACTTTTTTTTGTAAGTTTGTTTTTTTAAGCAAGGTGAGCATCTGCTCACAACGAACTGAATTCATACAGCTTGATGAGGTCAAAATCCATGTTTCTGCATCAACTGCTTTAAAGGGGCTGTTACCAAAAAAATATTTTTTACCTTATAATCTACAATATTACCCTAAAAAGACCGTTAAAACATTATATCTTGTAGTTGTGATTTTACACGTTTTTTTTGTCTGAATGAAATATTAACGAAAATTGGCGTTTTGTGGAATTTCTTAAATCTGCTGAAACCTGCTTATTTTTTGTTCCACAAAGTTACTAGAGCATCGTAGCAATCTAAAATGGCACTTTAAAACATCGTGTCTTGAAGCTGTACACGTATATACACTCAAACACACAAAAATATACATTAAAAATCACACCATTTCTTTAATCAGCATATTTCGACCGAACCACTTGACCAATTTACAAAACAAATTATAGCAGATTTACAGAAAAGGCTGACGAGTACGTCAATAATGGTCAACATTTTAAAAGTTTCTAATATTAGTGTTCGCTATCTATGCCGGTGTAAATACATTGCACATTATAATATACAACAAACACACTTGCATGTACCTACATTTAGTGTTTCGTTTATTTTCTATACAATGTATATTTTAGTGAATGTATTATAATGTTATTATGTTAATTAGATTGTAAGGCACACTAATGTGATTGGAGCTGTATCCTTTTCTTACAACCTGTAACACATTTTTGTAAAAAAAAGATGAATATGATCAAATAAAACATCATCTTTAAATCAAACATAAAATCAGTTGCACAATTAAAATTTGTATGCAGGGTTTGTTTATATTTCGCTTGCTAGACTTAGTTTTTAGAACAACGCTCTCATTTGTATTTGTGTAAGTCAACAAAATAATAATATAGTACAACTATTTTTGATTTTTTATTTTTTTTTTCTTCATAATAGTTCTAACAAAACTAAATGACTGTATTTAATCACTTTTGCGATATTTTGCACCGTTCTTAAGATACGACTAAAAACGGTAATTTCGCGTGGTTTTATTAGACGAGTGAGCGAAGCGAATGAGGATTCTGTTACGCCTACTCGATCGGGCCTTGGCCGTGAGCATTGTCCAATGTATGTATGTAGTGTATGTATGTATGTATGTATGTATGTATGTATGTATGTATGTATGTATGTATGTATGTATGTATGTATGTTAAATGTCTGTCTGTCCAGGGTCATACGGCCGAACGGCCAAATAGATTGAGCTGAAATTTTAAATAGACGTCCGTGACCAGGTAACTGAGAACTGCTAACAAAATGAGCAATATCTGTTGCGATTTAAGCTCGCAAGAAATAAAAATCTTAAAAATTTGAGCTTAGATTGCACATGTTTCATTTGCAAATACGTATAGAAGGCCACAGCCATGGTTATATAAAAATAAATTAAACACATTGATTTCAGTGACGGATAAAAAATCACACAGTCGGTGGTTATCACCACGTGTTTTGATTTTTGTTTTCCTAAGTGTCAATGTCATGCGATAGAAAGTCTATATTATAGATATAGGCGGACATTTGGCCAAGAGATGGCTCGCGCCAAAACGAACTCCATTTCACAAACGTTAGCTGGTAAGTAGAATATAAACTCCTCGAAACTAGAAGCGAGCTCTGGTAGTTGTCGTTGGGGACCTCTCCTCTCCGCAACGACGACGACCATAACGACACGAACGGTGACAAAGACTATGACGACCAGACGTGAGAACCCTCTTTTCCTTTCACCTACTTGTAGCTGATTCTGTTCTGCATAAGGTTATCCTTCCTGTATCCCCTAGATTAGAGTTGCGTATTATAACCTAACAGTTGACGCGCCTTTAATCAAATCAACTTAACCTCAACTATGTCAAAGCCTCCATTCAGTACGAAGACGTCGACAACGACTATACGATTGGTTGACGCCCTCTGAAACCATACTATGAAAACGCCAAAGTCGTTGTTAGACGAGTGAGCAAGCTATGTGTTGGGTACTCGGTAACACTAGGGAAACGCCAAAGTCGTTGTTAGACGAGTGAGCAAGCCATGTGTTAAGTACCCGGGAACATCCCTTTTCCTCCCCAAAACTTAAGGCTGAATCTAGCTAGCATGGGCATATTTCTCCTCCACAGTTTATAAGGCAGAGTGGCGCATTAGGCCTTACAGTGTTGACGCGCCCTTATAACAACTAATCTCAAACCCCTCTTATTTATACTCATAATATACTAGGAAAACGCCAAAGTCATTGTTAGACGAGTGAGCAAGCCACGTGTTGAATACTCGGTAATATTAATATATCATGAGTATAAATGAGAGGGGTTTGAGATTAGTTGTAGTAAGGGCGCGTCAACACTGTAAGGCCTAATGCACCACTCTAGCCTAATAAACTGTGGAGGAGAAATATGCCCATGCAAGCTAGATTCAGCCTTAGGTTTTGGGGAGGAAAAGGGGATGTTCCGGGTACTCAATACATGGCTCACTCACTCGTCTAACAACGATTTTGGCGTTTCCCCTAGTTATTGGTGGGGGTCTTTACTGCGTGTCACCCGTTCTACGGCCAAAACACAAGCCCTAGTATATATTACCTTTTTTTCCTGTCATTTATCAATCAACACTTTTAAAGATAATGTCATTAACCTCGAGAATTTTCTGCTCTTTCTCGTAAACGAACTATTTTTGTTTTACAACGTAGGCCTATTGTTTTGTTTTGAAACTTTTGAAACTTTGTTAAAAAAAAAAAAAAAAACGCGTATTTGAAGTTTTTCAAGTTCAAAAACAAAATTATGCATTGCACAACAAAAATATATTGTTCACTGTAAAATAGAATTTCTATAGATAGATAGAATAGAATAAATAAAGTTGGATGAGCGAAGGAAGACTTCAATTTCACTTACCGCGAGAAAAAATAGCTCGGGTGTTTTTTATTTGTTTTTGTCGGGTTTGTTTGCTCTCTACCGGGCAAAGGGCCCATATGCGATCTTGTTGAAAATTGGAGGGTTGCTTCGAAATCTCTGAATTAGATCTGTGTTTTAGGGTACAATCGAAAAAATATTACGATTTTTTTTCGATTTAAATGCGATTTTTTGTGATATTTAGGCCCTATTATAACCAAACGGGTGGGGCTAAAAACGTACCTCTGGATGGGTCGTAAGACCGAATCTTTGGGCCCATTGCGGCGTCAAAGCTTTCGGTGTTGTGGAGATTTTTGTGATGTGGGTATCGGAGCAAAGTCCCCGTTTTCGGTCTTATGGCCCCCATCTAGATAGGTCGTATCGTCACAATTTTGAAAAGTTGTGATGAACGCCCCATCCTGCTAGGGCCACAACACCGAATTAGTTTCCTGTTACTCAGTCCAGAGACAAAGGTGTTTTTAAAGCACAAAAAAAAATCATAGCTAAAAATTAAATATTGCATCTAAAACATTCGTTTCCGTAATGACCCAAAATGTGCATATTTTGGCCAAAATAGAGCTTTTGTCTCGTCCAAAAAAAAGTTTTTTTTTCCCCCTTTTTTTTTTCAAGTTCATCTTTTATCCAACCAACTTTTTGCCATTTTCCGCTGACTTTCAAAATATCGGTAAGAGTGCTCTGGAATAGCCTTAAGGTTATGGTGATGTAGAGCCTTTTTAAAGAAAAATTTGAAAAATTATCCAGAATTCATAGAAATAAAAGGGTTTTTAATATAAGCCTTTTACAGGTGTATAATTAACAAGACACTAAAGGAACTTGACAACAATCACCTACAATGCATCCATACAGAAAGCAAGTCTTTGGGCCTTTAGATATTTTAATTCCATTGTCTATTAGTATTGCCATAGCAATTAATGCCCACTTTATTAAATTATCCTAATTTTACAAAAGTAATTTTGCAATGGAACTTCAAAAAGTAATGAGATCCCAAGCATACAAAAAACTTGGGTAATCATTGGACAGAATTAGTCAACCAATGAAGCTCATCCATAAACGTGACTTTAAAACGCGTTCGTGAAGCGGCCAGTTACTATAGACACGAAAAATTCCTAGGGACGACATGTAGTAAACTTTTATCAGTATGTCGATTAATTAATGACCAGAAAATAATTAACGACCACGAAAATAATTAACGGTTGAATTTGTTTTGGGTTAAGACGGGCGATATAACAGTCTCGCCCTACGAGCTAATAACGTCATAGCTACCTTCAACTGTCTGTCCCTCCCGATGTAGTCGAAGGTCCGGTGAAGCACGTCACGCTCACACTAGAGCAGCAGGAAGACCGAGTGACACCAGTCAGCAATTACCCGCGTGACCCTCACTCGCGTGACGTCACAATGTAGGGGAGTCGCTCAGGGACGCATTCTTTACGCTCGGACCCACACGTGATAGGTGCAGGACAAACTTTGTAGTGTAGGGGATGGAGATTTTAATGCGCGGTACATTACGTTTTGTTTGTCATTTGAGTGCGTCTTCGTTTTCTTTCGCCTTTAGTTGATAAATAAATAAATAAACAAATACAATTTACAGTCTACCCACTCAGTCATATTACTGATTTTTAGTGTTGGACATAAAATTTAAAGCCGACCAAACCATTGGAGTTATAAATAATACCGACCAAACAACCCTGTAGGCGCCGACACCATCGACGAGCGAAAAATTACCAATACTGACCGGCATATTTAAGTATGAAACACCGAGACTTTGTGTCGAAATATTACAATAAAATATTTTTTTAAGAACAGTGTACGTCCAAATAATTTCATTTTAACAACAATAAATTAACCTGTTACTAGTTTCAATTTATAACGATTAATACGCAACAAGATTGTTGAAATTATTTTCAATGTGATAGTTTTGGAAATGTATAATATCCAACGTTCTTCCAACCCAGCCAAAAATACGTAAATAAAATTAAATAAATAAATTGTATTTAGAGTCTACCCACTCAGTTATATAACTGATTTTATTGGGGGACAGTAAATCAAGCGGACCAGCCAATCCTGTAGGCCCGACGCAATCGACGAGTGAGCGATAACCACCAAAGAAACTCAATAAACATTTTTGAGCAATAACATGTTTTTGATTATAAATGGGTACCCAACTCGTCAGACCGCCCAGACCAATCTTCGATTGTGAATACAATTTATCTATTTAAGTATAATTAATAATATCTTAACTCCTCATTTCCCCTTCCCAGCGGTGACGTCTAAGAT
>JAMZAV010013836.1:0-15144 GCA_024449915.1 Sweltsa coloradensis | reverse complement strand
GTGATGCAGTAGCAAACAAAAACTTCACAGTTATTTAAAACCCATCCACCATGTTTTAACTGCACTCGGACTCTGTTAACGATGTTTTACAGAAAGTCACTGTGATCTAAAAACTAAAAAATGAACGTGTAGTGGCCTATTTTAGTAAATTTCAACCTAATTTTTGCCGTTATGACGAAGCATTCAGGCAAACAAATAAATTTGTTTTACGAAGGTATAAGTGTATGTACATATTTACTATGGAAATTCTGGGATTAATACGGAGGGCATTGCCCCCCTGCACCCCCTCCCCCGGTTCCTATGCCGCTGGGCCTATTGATAGCTGGAGAGGTGAGTTTTTTTTTTCATTTTTAAATCCATACCAGAAACTTGTTTGTACATTGTTCTCGGCAGAGCTGCTAAGTGTGACTAGTGCAAGATCGTCTCCTATCGGGGGCACACTAACATGATCTGCTTTACCCCGCTTTGCCAACAGCACATAGTGTTCCCAATTGGTCACCCACTCAAATACTGAACATGCCCGATGCTGCTTAACTTCGGTGATCTATCGGGAACCGGTGTATTCAACATGACACGGCCGTTGGCGATGTAAATTCATTTAAAGTTGGTTTACAATTACTAACGGTAATGAGGTGAATGTGCAAGTTTGATTATTATGTTGGGACTTGTACAAGGATATAATCTGTGCAATATGTTTTGAACTTTGATGGGAAACTGCGTAATAAATGGTGTAATTTCTGCCAATTGTATAAGTTTCAAGGAGCAACTGAAGAACGGAATGCTACAAAGGCAGGTATTTACGGTAAAAACGAAATTTTCACCGCTAAAAACCGTAAATGATAAATCATTTTCAACACCATATTCAACGCTACTGGTCAGAAAAAAAACAAAGATGCAAATAAGTTCCACCACAAATACCTGCCTCTGAATTCTCAAAATTACATTTTAAAGTAATCTGCCATTCTTTTACAAGGTACCACACCCAAAATTTTAAAAAAAAAATCAGGGGGAGAGAGAGATAGAGCTTTCAACTAAATGTTGTGTTGAATTATTTTCACCACCAATTCACCGCTTTTGGGTACAATAAAAACGAAAAGTGACTTTTATTTTCCCCCCAAATACCTGCCTCTGGACTAATGCACATGTTCTCACCTTAAATGAATTATAATTGTAGGCCTTACTATAAGTAGGGGCCCATTCTTTTCTATAGTCAACACACACAATATTGCCCACCATTACAGATCAGACATGATTTAAATATAAACACAGATAATGCAAATAAGATTATGTGACGTAGATAAAGTACTGTTCCTCCTCGGGCCTAATCCAGCATCACTCCAGCTGTCAAGCAAGGTGGAGGGGGGGGGGGGGGGGTGAGCTAGAGACTCGACTCATTCTCACTCCGGGTCCCGCTCTGTGACGTAGATAATAACAAATATGACCGCAAGAATATATATTACAGTACTTAAGAATACTACCAAGGTAGGCCTATAGGAATGGCAAGCCGGTCAAAATATTGGTCAAAGTATTATTTTTACTTAGCCTACATGTTGGTAAAACTCATTCTTCAAAGATAACTCGACTTAAGTTACATTTATTTAAAAACTGGAAATTGGACAAGATATGACTTTTATCACTAGCCCACCTTTTTCAGAGGAATAAGGCGTATTACCACCGTTTGGTAGGGCTGGGCAAAAATTCGATATTTCAATACAAAATCGATAAGTGGAAATATTTTTGATATCGATATTTGGCTTCATATTGAAATATCGAAATTTACACAAAAAATGCTAAATTTCGTTATTTTTGTGGAGGTGCAGGGTCATAAAATGCCACTTGTGAGATCTTAGAAATCGTTAATGAATAGGTATGGTGATACCTTATCAACCCTTTTTGGCCACAAATTATGAAAAGTAGACCCACTCTTTTAACCTCCCAGGCGTGTGGGCAACTTAACACGTCCTCCCCCAGTCCGGCAGCTAGCGTGTGGGACGTCCTACAAGTTCAGTTTCAAATAGCTGCGCTTCTAATAGGTTCATCTAGTTGCTACTTACATCAGCACTCATATCAGGTTATAGCTAGTACAGTTAGTACATATTCATGTTCGCGGTGAGATAGCAGCACACGCAATGACGTGTCATCAGCTGTTCGAGTACACTAGCAAACTCTGCAAAGTAGCGCGTATAAACGGGCCAAAACATTCAGTTCAGTTGCTGTTTTGCTCACGCAAGGATGACATAGCGGAATCCTTTCTTACAACAGCAGTAAATATATATGATTATTATAGCCCACATTATATTTTCAGATTGTATATTTTATGCCTTGTCGGCTACTTTTGGGGGGTGGGAGTTATTTATCGGTAGGGTACTATATAAAATATGCACAATTAGCCAATGATACAAATAAAAAGGTTATTTTTATAGATAGGCCTACATTGTTAACTTTAATAATGTCCCGTATTTCAGTTTCTCTAATCTGGCAAATGGCAACCCAATTTATCGGATTTATATAATTTTTTATGTAACAACAATGTTTAGGCCTACAATATTATTAAAGTTAACAATGTAGGCCTATCTATAAAAACAACCCTTTTATTTGCATCATTGGCCAATTGGGCATATTTTATACAGTAGGGCCTACCAATGTATTTTGGACAATTTTAGTTTTTTTGGATATGTTGTATAATATTTGGTTCATGACAACAATGTGTAGTGCAATATTTTCAAATATCAACAATGTATCTTTAAATTTATTTTGGCTATTCAATGTGTAATTACTTGCATGTCAACAACAATGCCATTTACTCTTATTCTTTTTTTTACAACAATAAAAATTGTTAAAATAGCAACAATAATGTATAAATATTTATTTTTACATTCAACAATACCTTATTGACATTTCCTGAAAATCTCAGGAGATTTCATCCAAAAGATTTCAAGATAGGGTTAATGATAATGCATAGCAAATTATTTTATTTTTCTTAAAATAATCCACGCTGGGGTAAAATTTTGCACTAAAAAAACCACGTCTGGGAGGTTTAATTTTTTTAGATTTTTGAAAAATTTATATTTTTTTTATTACAAACAATTAGGCCCTACATTTCGATATATCGATATCATCAAAAATTCCCGTGTGATATCGATAATTGAATGATATGCCATAGCCCAGTAGGCTACCGGTACTAGTTTCCCTGGTACTATTAAATTCATTGCAAACAGACTGAGACATAGGCCTACACATACAAAAGAGAAGATCCATAAGTTGCATTAATAGTCTCAAGTCACAACGATCCTTCTCTTAACTTAGATATATGGCCTAATTGACACATCCAATAGATTGAAACAATTATATCAGGGTACTCATTCATTACTCACTTGTGGAATCAGAACTGTCCAAGGGTGGTTGACCTTGGTCTACGGCCACTTCCATAAAACCCTCGCTAGGCTGATCTTCAGTCACGTCATCCTGTTGTTCTTGTTTCAGTGAAGGTAGTTTGTGGGCAAAGTTAATTGCTGTCAAGTCCCAAACCTAATTGATATGATTATACTCACTTGTGGAATCAGAACTGTCCAAGGGTGGTTGACCTTGGTCTACGGCCACTTCCATAAAACCCTCGCTAGGCTGATCTTCAGTCACGTCATCCTGTTGTTCTTGTTTCAGTGACGGTTGTTTGTGAGCAAAGTTAATTGCCGCCGAGAAGCTGGACTGCTCCATTTGTTCAATACCTACAACACAGCAATGGAACACAGGTGTGGGCCAATATGCAATACCCTCCCACATAATCAAAGATAAGTCATGTGCTAATCTTTGGTATAATCAAATGTTTAAACTTAACATTATTTCCTCTTCATTTATTCTAATGTTCTTACTTATAATATAATAAATAAATAATAATAACAAATTGTATTTAGAGTCTACCCACTCAGTTATAGGTATAACTGATTTTCAGTGGGGGACAGTAAATCAAAGCGACCAAGCCAATCCTGTAGGCCCCGACGCAATCGACGAGTGAGCGAACCAACCAAAGATCAATATTTTAATAGGAAATATATCAATCAGTGGTATGGACAGTGCGAACACCCGCGGGTCAACGCCAGAATCAACAAGGCCGATTCAGAACAACTTTGAATTTATTATGTGCTTCGTTGCTAGGACGGCTCCAAAGTCACCGTTTACAAACTCCTAAGACAATGGACTTAAGTCCAAATCAGAAGTTGAAAAACTTCTGACTTTGGCGGGAATCGAACCCTGGACCTTCTGCATTGGAAGCAGATACGCTAACCACAAGACCAACGAGCCACACCAAACCCTAAGTCTGGCCAAAAAAAAGGGTAATACAATATAAAATTACTGTCATAAAAATGTAAAAATTGAACCCAAATAAATTTCTTATTCTAATGACCTATGACTCATGTACACGGCACGCTCATAAGCACTCAAATTAAGATGTACAACGCTCTGGAGAAAAATTGAAAATACGTACGAGAATTCTAAAAAGCACACGACACAGATATGTTTATGCAGAACAACATACAACACACAGAATTGATGTATGTAATAAATTTTACTAGACACCATGGTTATGCATAAAGTCAACGGACAGGAGCAACCTCTTCTTGTTCCCGTTGCATTAAGGGAGTGAATAGTAGGGTTTATTACATATAAAGCAATTCTGTTTCTTTTATGTTGTTCTGCATAAAAATATCTGTGTCGTGTGCTTTTTAGAATTCTCATACGTAATTTCAATTTTTCTCCAGAGCGTTGTACATCTCAATTTGAGACTTTCAAACGTGCCGAGAACATGTTGGTCTCGTGAAGACTCTCAAAGCAAAAGGCAGTAGGCTTAAAGGGCAACTCCCCTGCTTGTAGGTAAAAAGAAGAATAGGGCTATGAAGGCCTACACTAGCCTACTTGTTTAGCTAGGTAGGTCAAGGTACATAGGCCTATATATTCAATCCAAACTCATTGCAAAGCAATATCTCACACTCTCATAATGCCAGACAAAGTAAACGTGCAATAGGCCTACCCACAAAATTGAGTAGGGCCTACACATACACTAGCGCACTAGCCTACTAAAAAAATCTATTTCTATAAGAACTAGGGCTAGGCCATGGGGAAAACAATTATGAATAGCCTAGGCCTTAAACATTATTTGAAAATTTAGAAACTTAATCAAACTATTAGGGCCTAAACCAGGGTTACGTTACCACCAAGAAAAAATAAAAATCCTGTTTTAGCACATCAAAAATCCTTAGGCCTATAAATCCTTAAATGAAATTCACACAAATCCTTAAAAATCCTTTTAATGCCTAAATGTACCAATTTCGATATGATATCGAAATATCATAATGTAATTGTTGTAAAAAAATTGAAAATATACAAAAAGTCCAAGAGTAGGCATATTTTTTTTATGATTTCAGGCCAAATAGGGTTGATAAAGTATCACCATAAATGCATTTTTTACGATCTCACAACCGCGTTTGCCATTTAATGACCCAGCACCTCCACTATGATCCAGCCAAGATTAATTTAATTTCGACTACCTACCCGGCACCTCCACCAAAATTACGAAATTATGCATTTTTGGTGTAGCCTAGGCCTAAATTTTGATATTTTATTGAAAATATTTTCCCACTTATCGATATCGCATTGAAATATAGATTTGTTGACCATCACTAGTTAAAAACTGCGTAAAACGAAGTAAAAAAAATTGTGAGTTTTTTTTCTTTTAAAATCCGTAAATTGGAACAAAAATCCGTTGATCCGTTTTGCACCCTCAAAAAAAATTTGGAACAAAAATCAGTTTCTCCGTAAAAACTGCAACCCTGTATTAAACCACTAAATGTACTGGGTAGGTACTCTACTAGTGATGAATCCCATACTACAAGCACCTGGGTCCTGTAACATTTGTGGGTTATTAACAAGCGCTCCTGCGATACAATGTTTATTTAATGTTATTGTTAGGTAAATAACGTTGATCCTGTTTCTTACGTTGCATGTATGATTTTATGGAATCAATCCAAAATCAAAAATACACCCAACAGGGTATAAACATAGTACATTGCCGGTCGCGTTGCTTTTACCCCTAAGCATCCACGGACGGAACATTGCAACCCATTCTAGATGTTGGTGTACCATTTTGATCTGAATACATGGACACAAGTAGCCTACCTGTCAACGATTCTGGGCTTTGAACTGACACTCATAACAACGATTTTAATGTCATTAGTTCAATTACCTAACATAAAGTTGAATGTAATTTAATAAATAATTAAAAGTGCATGCTAAAGGTAAATGACTTTAGCTTTGCACTTTTATCCCTACTTTTGCAAGGTATTTTGTATTGAGTCTTAACATGATTAGGAATATAAGCTTAAAGTGGTAGACTACATGAGAAAAGATGAACAGTGACAAAATATTGAAAAAAAATAATTCTTGGCCTTCATGATAATATGACTATTTAGGCCTCCTTTTCATCCTGGAAACGAAACTGTGAGTTGTTTATTCCTGACATCCTATGTGGTAACTGGTATGGTGTTTCACAGGCAGAAGTTCTGTCCTTTTTAAAAGAGGTGATTTTGGTCAGTGGGTGATTTCTGTTTGTGTTGCTCCGCTTTTATGGAAGACGAATGCTCTGCACTAGGTAGAGTATCATGTGCCCGGGCTCGGGAACATCTGTCCTTAAAAGTCATGTGTCAGGGGACGCTCAATCCCTTGATGTGCCGCAACGTCTAATCTTAAGACGAACATAACCACGGTAGACGAGTCAGGCTGCCAACATTTCTTGGACAGATGTTCGAGGCTAAGCTACAACTTGATGATAGTTGACGCAACGTTAACTTGGTAGGAATCGGAACAAGGACCTGGTTGACAACAGGTTGGACTCAGGGAATGAGATTTGAACGTTCACTAGTGTGGACAGAATTTCAATGTAATAAGATATTCAGATTTGTTTTGAACAGAAGACTGGAGTTCACAACAAGGAATGTTAGGAGCCAAATTCAGATGATGTACAGGAATATCCAGACCTGGTTGTAACGACACAGGAATCATTTCCAGCCTGCACTCATGAGAGTTGGATATGAAATGTGAATTTTCTTGTTGAAGTAAGGCTGATTTCTCAAGGCTAGTGTGAGACAGAGCTATCATTTCACTACTGAAAGGTAGATAGGTATCAGCATTGGGTGTGGTTTGAAGATGAGGAACGTCACTTTCACAAGCTGTTTCGATCTTGCACGGAGGTGATTCTAATTTGAAACAGTTTTGCTCTTGCTTCAGTGGGTCTGTCTCAAACTGTAGATTCTCATGACAAAATGACGTATCGTAAGCAGAAACATTGAAGAAATCTTGAGTACCGGTAAGTACATCGTGATGTGGATCGCAGGGCTCTTGCTTAATTCCAAGAAGTGGCCCGGTTGTGTTAGAGAGAGAAATGTCCAGATCATGTTGGAATGATCCAGGAAGACTGTTTTCCAATCTGCATGCAGGAGAACTAGCAACAACATGTGTAGGCCTACTCTGTATGCACGCAATGTCTGATTCCCCAAGACCACTGGGACACACTACTGTGGGAGTTTTCAGTTCTGTATCTGCACCGAGTATGTTTTGAAGATTAGAAACGTCATTCTCACAAACTTCTTCAATCTTGCATGGAAAGGATTCTAGTTTGAAACATTTTTGCTCTAGTTTCAGTGGGTCTGTCTCAATTTGGATGTTTTCTGTACAAAATGATTCGTCTGTTTCTGGATCTTCAACAGAAACACTGATGAAATCTTTAGTAGGCACTATGGGAAGTGGATCGCTGGGCTCTGTTTAATTACAGTGAAGTGGCCCGGTTGTGTAAGAGAGAGAAATGTCCAGATCAGTTTGGATGATCCAGAATACTGGTTTCATCTGCATGGAGGAGAATAGCAATGCCATGTGTTTGCTACTCTGCTTGCACACAATGTCTGATACTGGTACCTTAAGACTAGTGGGACACACTGCTGTGGTTTTCAGTTCTGAAATTGCACTGGGTATGTTTTTGTAGATTAAAAATGTCACTCTCACTAGCTGTTTTCAATCTTGCATGGATACAATTCTAGTTTGAAACATTTTGCTCTAGTTCCAGTGGGTCTCTCTCAACTTTAAGTTCCTGGACAAATGATTCAGCCGTTTCCAGATCACTGACAGAAACATTTATGAAATCTTGGTAGGCCTAGGAACTTCGTGAAGAGGATCGCTGGGCTCTTTTTTAATTAGAAGGAGTGGTCCAGTTGTGCAAGAATTGTATGAAGGCGACTGATAAGAAATCTCTGAGGGTAAGTTGACCGATGAAGTCCTCGTAGTCTGCCTTGCGGTAAGTGATGCGTTCTCCCATGGGTGAGTGGTAAACGAAGCCGGGCCTTGCTGCAGAGGATCATATATGGTAGGCGGTGGTAAGGGGCGCTTCACGCTATTACCCTCATCAACATACTGGTTGTCCATAGCTGGTGGCCTAATTAATCATACATTCAGGTCTGAAAAGAGTACAATAAGCAATTGTTAAAATGGTACAAGTAGGGATGTCAGAAAGCGTGTACCGGCATTTCTCTTAACGTTTATAGGCCTACCATGGTCACAAAAACGTATACACGTTTACATTACTAATCGACGATGTTTACAACAAAACATTTTCCCGAATCGTGGATTTGATGGAATATCCTAGGGCTAGGCTAGGCCCAGGCTAGCCTAGCCTTTCAAAAGTCAAAACTATTTTTTCGATCGTGAGCATTTGAGCAATACATTACAGACAATAACTTCCATGTTTGGGGCCTTAAACTAGAAGCAGGGTTAGCTACTGCTTAAAAAGCCCCGGGGTAAAAACCTGTAGTAGAAGCGGACGTGGGTAGGCTAATACTCCACCCACAAAACCCTTTAACGTCGCTATTTTAATTATAAAGGACTTTCAACGGAAAGTACTTTTCGCTTAAAATAGCGACGTTAAAGGTTTTTGAAGGGGACTTTAGATTTAAAACAGGGAACGTTTAAGGTTTTGTAGGTGAGTATTAGCGCGATAATACCCACGTCCGCTCTACTACAGGTTTACCCCGCCCCGGATTCCAAAATCAAGAAAATGTGAATGCAAAACGTAAAGATTGACAAAGAAACTAGGCCTAGGCCCTAGTACACAATCTTGGCAGAGACGCCATGTGCCAAACCAAACAGCGCAGCGCCTTCTTGTTGTTGTGCTGAGCACCTTAGATCACCGCCTGCTATGCTGTGGTTCTTTGTCAGCGCGGGAACATAAACAAGTACAAAACGTCATAGTGAGGTTGGGTTTATTTTTTTTAAAGGGGGGCCCCAACTGTTAGGTAATAATGCACCCATTAGAGGGGATGAGGGGTCAAAAACAAATCAGCTGATAGAAGCGGGGAAGGGGTTCCAAACCTGAAAATTCATACTCAAAAATATAATGGCGGTGGGACAGGGGCTCATTACAAAAGAAGTAAAACTTTCGTTGAAAGGACAGATGCGATAGAAGGACTTTTAAAATTTAATACTCCCTAGAGAAAATTATCCGAGACTAGTAGAAAACCTTCAAAAAAAGGGCCTGCAAAAGTTTTTAAAACGCTTTTATTCCCTTGATGAAATTTACTGTTAAAGTTTTAAACTGGGAAGTTCGCAAACGCTTTTTTTTAGCGGTTGATGGATGAGTTTTTTCGAAAGTTTTTGTTTGCGGGGGATCTCTTTAATCAAGTGCTTGTTGAACGAATTGTGGTGATGTTGCAAGTTCTATTTTACTTTTTTGTTAATTAACGGCAGAAAAAATGGAAAAAAACTCGTTTCGTGAAAAATGGGCAAAAAAATGCTATTTGGTAAATAAATAAAAAATTTTTTTTTTTTCTTGCAAACTTTTTTTGAACAGCTTAGGAGCGGACTTCGTGCGGGTGCTTTAAAAATGTTTTCGTTTTTCTTTCAACGGAAAATTTTTCTTCGGATTAAAAAGCTTGGCGGGTTTTTCCTTACGCGAAAATTTCCCCATTTTTTGCCAAAAAATGGTTTTTCTGAAAAAAAAGATTATTTTTTTTTTGCCTTAAAATCTTAATTTCGGTATAAAAACCAAATTTTTTCTCAATTTTGGGATAAAAAAAATTTTTTCCCCCCAATTCGTTGTAAAAAATTTTTTAACGCCACTTCGAAAAAATGTCCGAAAATTGCCTAAAAATCGAAAAAAATCGTAAAGTAGTATTTTTGGGAAAAAATTTTTTCGATTGTACCCCAAAAAGTGGCAGGCTAAAATTTGGTTTGGGTCCCCTTTAATTTTCATCAAGGCATATGCCGTTTTCGGGAGAAGAAACAAACAGACAAAAATACAAAAAAAAAAAAAAAAAAACACCCGGAGCCAAATTTTTGGGGGGGTCAGTGAAATTGAAGTTTCCTTCCTATCCATAATTTTGGTGTAGCACAGGGTTTTTCGACTTGTGAATCGGCTCCAACCCTGAATTTTATCCAAGGGCTTCTAAAAGAATGATAGAGTTTAATGGTAACATTTGCGAGCATTTTTTGGACATATTTCACCGACAAATCGTTTAAAATGTTATTTATCTGTTTTGGGGGCAAAAATTACGCCATAAGCCCATTTTTTTTAAAATTTTTTTTTTAAACCTTGACAATTTTCCCAAAATTTTAGGGCCAAATGGCACTAAACTGAATTAATAAAAAAAAGTAAAAAAATAAAACCAGCCCCAAACATGGTCGGTCCGGGGTTTGGGGGGACTTTTTTTAAATTTTGAATTTTAGTAAATAATAATGGAAACGAAGGTTTTGGGTTTAAGGCCTGCTGTTGATTGTCTGATCGGTGGCAGGTTTAGTCTTCTCTTTTTCCCCCTTAGCATCCCCTTTGTTTCCCCTTTTTTTTCCTCCCTTTTTTTGTTCCCTTCACCTATCCAGGTTTTGGCTTTGAGGTGGTGTGATTTTTAAAAATTTTAAAATTTTAAAAAGAAATATTGATTTTTTTTGATTTTTAAATTGGATTTAAATTTTTAAACTTATGATTTCCCACTAACAAACTGATTTTTAGTGGGGGACTAAACCGGACCAGCCACCCTGCAGGCCCCCCACCCCAAACGACGAGGTGAAAGATAAAACCAAAGATCGAATTTGTAATAGGAGAGCGTAGTGAGCGAAAAGAAAATTCCATTTTAAACCCCCGGAGAAAAAAACTGGGAAAGTATTTTTTCTTTTTTTTTTGTATTTTTGCTGTTTGTTAACACGATTCCGGCCCAAACGTACTCCCAAACGCGTAAAAAAATTTAGAGGCCTTCGAAATTTGAACTTAGAATTTCCCCGTTTTTTAGCGCAAAAACGGAAAAATGATTTCCAAAATTTAAATCGCAAATTTTACGATTTTTTCGATTTAAAAAAAATTTTTTGGGTTTTAAACCTACATGCTTTTTCCCATTTTAATTATTTTTAATAACCTTAATTTTTTAAAAAATATATTCGTGTGGGTTTTAGCGCAATCGAAAATTTTTCTAGTGAAAATCACAATTCGCCTCAAATTTCGTTATAAGTCGAAGAAAACTTTTTTAAAAACGAAAAAATTTTAAAATGCAAAATTTTGGGCCAAAAGGGCAGTTTTAAGTTCAGAGATTGAAGGCAAAAAAACACAAAAATACAGAAAAAAGGGGGAAAAAACATTCCGGATTTTTTTCTCCAGTGCAGTGAAATGGAATCTTCGCTTCGCTCGCCACGCTCATCCAATTAAATAAATAAAAATATATGATTAATTTTATTTATCAACTTTTCGATTTAAATTAGTTTTTTTTTTCGATTTAAATCAGATTTTATTAAAAACTTGTCAAGTTGGTGAGCGGATCAAATACTTTCACTAGGGTTTCAGAAAATATAATTAAAAATTATTTTATGGAAAACTTTGCTTAAATCAGTTGGAACTCTTGTGATTGTTGCTCAAAATGAAGAAAAGTGGATTGATTTATCAATGATTTTTATTAATTGGATGAGCGTAGCGAGCGAAGCGAAGATTCCATTTTACTACACTGGAGAAGAAAATCCGGAATGTTTTTTTTTTTTTTTTTTTTTTTTTCTTTCTTTCTGTATTTTTGTCTGTCTGTTAACACGATTCCGGCTAAACCGATACTCCGATTGCGATGAAATTTTATGGAGGCCTTCGAAATCTCTGAACTAAGAACTGCCACGTTTGAAAACTCGATCAAAAAATAATTTCACATGAAAATCGCAATTTTACGATTTTTTCGATTTTTAAAAATTTCTTCGACTTATAAATCCTACAGCTTATCCGTTTGTAATGATTTTTTCACAGAACCTTAATTTTATAAATTTAAATTTTCGTGTAAAATTTTTAGCGAATCAAATAATATTTCTATAAAAATCGAAATTTACGTTTTTTTAATTTTTCGTTTATAACACTACAGCTTTATCCGTTTATAAGATTTTTTCACAAAACCCTTAAATTTTTAAGGAAAAAAAATTTTGTGTAAAATTTGTGGCAAACGAAAATTTTTTTTATAAAAATTTCAATATTACGATTTTTCCTTTTTAAAAACAATTTTTAAAAAAAAAATTTATTTTTTAATTTTGTTTTAAATTTAAAAAAAAATTTTAAACAAAGTTCTGTTTTTTTACGAACAACAGAAAATCCCAAAACAAGGGCCCCTCAATTCACCAATTACCCCATCCAACAACGCGGCGGATTAAGCTTTTTTCCTATTTAAAATCTTTTTTGATTAAAAAACACAAGCTTTGATTTTTTCCCCCCCACTTTCCTCCCATTTACGAACCCAGACTAAGGGAAAGATTCACACTAAATTTATGTGGCATAGTCCCCCGGTAGACCTTTGGATTTTTTGGTTTGGTATTGGTTTTATCTTTTTTACAATTGACTATTAGTCGGGGGGTGGGGTTTTGTTTTCCCCCTTTCCTTCCTTCCCCCCTTCCCCCTTCTTCTTATCATCGCCCCTCTAGCACTTTGTACTTTCTTTTAAATTTATGATCTCTCATTCCTTTTTACTTTTCTTTCCCAAACTGTCTTGTTCTCGGTTTTTTTTTCCCTTTTTCATCACTTTTCATTGCATGCATGCATGCATGAAAAATGATTAAAAATTAAATTTTGTCAATTTTTAGAAAATTTTTTAGTTTTCTCGAAACAAAAAATTTTGGCTTTATTTGGCCATAAGGCCTTTGTTTTAAAAAATTCTTTAAAACAAAAAAAAAAAAGTATTTTTTTGAGCTACCCACCAGTCCCCAGAAAATGATTTTCAGTAGGGGACAATCCCCCCCAAACCCAAAAAACGGGACTTAAGCCAAAAACAAAGTTTAAAAACTTCTCCAAAAAGGGGAAACGAAAACCCGACTTTTGGATTGACAGCAGCAAGTTTTTTTTTGGAGAAACCAAGTTTTGGGGAATTTTTAAAATATTGCCGCTTGGCACTTTTTCTGTCCTCCCTTTACAATATTCTTGTTTTATGCTGTAGTTGAGACTTTTTCAACTTGCATGATATTAAACCCCCAGGTAGGGTATTAGCAGTTTTCCCATACCTCCGCACAGGCGCGAGCAGCAAATTGAAGACTCAACCGGCCCATTTCAAGATGGCGATTTGGTGTTTTAATTTATGCTTTTTTAATGCAATAAAGTAAGTAAGTAAAAAAGTAAGTATTTTATTCATTGGACAAAAACATGGTATCGTATGACACAATTATTCTCTGTAGAGAGGAATAGTGCAATGAATAATTCTAATAACTAATAATATATCTAAGATGATTGTGCCGTCTGGTGTAGAGATGTCCGTACCGGATAGATCACCCAAACCTTTGCCTCTGAGCTAATTTTTGTTCAATGCGTTTATAGAATTTGCATCTTTGTCCCAAACATTGGGGTTTTTCTTTTTAAATTGAAAACCAATATCTATTATTTGCTTGTATGCAGTTAAGGCAGCTAGCAGAGTCTGCTGTACAGTCTGGGGATTATGTACCCACCGCAGTAGCCGCACGCAAGTCCTTTTTTTACAGTTCGTCATTGTGTGGCCATATTGGCAGCATTTAAAACACCTTATCACATGTAATGTTCGACCCCCTTACATACTTTTCCACCTATTTTAATTTTATCACTCACGTCTTCTTTAGTTTCCTTGTCCACTTCAAATATTTTATTAATGTTCTTTTGTTGTAGTTTTTCTTGATATGTACAATTTTCATGCAGAAGTTTTCTCGGTGTTACTTATGGTGTTGAGCCCATTTTGTTTGCATATTTCCTTTACCCAGTTTTCATTTTTACTTAGTTCATCCTCTTTGCTAACCCCAATAGCCATTATCTTAACCGTATTTTAAGTATTTAAGTATTTTACTGGATTGTTTGATATGGTTTTAGCTTGTGCAGCATGGGATTAAAAAAAAGAAACAATACGAAGTGATTGCATAAGGGAATTTAGTAATCATTTGGTGTTAAAAGGGTAGTATGGGTTACCTGTCAACCTGGCGGCAATCTGAGAACTATTTGGCCACAAATCGCTCCCATTTGATTAACATGTAAAATGTCATTTTAAGATGGCTTCTAATTGTACCGGAAGTGGACCACCGACTGCTGGTCTAGCCAATTATATAGGATGTCTATGCATACTTTTTATTTTCTCAAGGCTGTGGCGTCATTATTTTGCGCAACCACCATTTTTGCCTCCTCTGCCAAGTGCCAACTAAATTGTGCATTATTTTCCTTCCTTGGTGAACTTTGCCACGATCCGAGTCGATTTTGTTATCTCGTAGGCCCTAGTAAGTAATGTATATGTTATAGCCTATATCTTTGTCGAATAAAATTACTAAATTGCCTAGCTAAAATTTGGGTTTAGACTAGGTTTGGCCTAGGACCGTAGGGCTAGCCTACCCTAACCTTCATAGGCGGCACCCCTTTCGGTTGGGGGGTGGGGGCTAGGCTAGGCCAAGGCCTAGTCATTAAATAAGGCCTAGTCTAGAGCCTAGCCTAGCTAGAGCGGCTGCTTGGCCCTAGGCCTAGACTTTGTGTATTTAACATCCCTTCTATAGTTCCAAATTCAATGGCCTAGGGCCTAGACAGCCTAGGCCTAGGGGCTAGGCTAGGTTTGTGTATGAAATATTCCTTTGCAATAGGCTAGGTATAGGGTAAGTCTAGCT
>JAMZAV010013835.1:0-15063 GCA_024449915.1 Sweltsa coloradensis | reverse complement strand
TCGGAAACAAGGGCTTTTTAGGTGAACAGATAAATTTTGTGGTGATGAAACTTTTTTCGTTCTGCCTTTTGAGGCCTACACACATTGCAACTTGAATTACTCTTCAAATTTGAAAACGGGAAGAAAATATAAAATATGATACATGATATTGTTGTTGGATGAGCGTAGCGAGCGTAGCGAGCGAAGCGAAGATTCCATTTCACTACACTGGAGAAAAAAATCCGGAATGTTTTTTTTTTTTTTTTTTCTTTTTTCTTTTTGTATTTTTGTCTGTTTGTCCACACGATTCCGGCTAAACCGATACTCCGATTGCGATGAAATTTTATGGAGGCCTTCGAAATCTCTGAACTTAGAACTGCCAAGTTTTTGAGCGCAATCGGAAAATTTTTTCTCATGAAAATCGCAATTTTACAATTTTCTTCAATTTTTTTAAATTTCTTCGACTTATTACCCGTACATGTTTTTATCTGATTTTAATGATTTTTTCACAGAACTTTAATTTTATGAATTAAGATATTTTGTGAAATTTGGGCGCAATTGAAAAAGTATTTATCATACAAATCGAAATTTTACAGGTTTTTTCTTTTTTTAAACAATTCTTTGACTTATAACACCTACATGCTTTATCAGATTTTAATAATGTTTTCGCAGAACCTTTATTTTATGAATTAATATATTAGTGTAAAATTTGAGCGCAATCGAAAAATTATTTCTTATAAAAATCGCAATTTTACGATTTTTTTAACAATTACGATTAATTAAATTAAATTAAAAAAATTAAGTTAATTTTTAATTAAGTTAATTTTTAATTGAATTTAATTTTTAAAAAAATTCAACTTAGTAATGATTTTGCCACAGAACAACAGAAAATTGACATAACACATGGCAGCTCAATGCACCAATTACGCTCATCCAACAACGCGGCGGGACTTAAGCGTTTTCCTAGTAATATATTCAACTGAAAGCTATATTACTCAGATAAATATAAAATACAATGGCAATCATAAGCGTAACTATGGGGGGACGAGGTGGGGGGCGACCGCCCCCCCCAAATGTAGTCAGAGGGGGCGAGGGGGCACAATTTGGTGGCAAGGTTTTGTAAACTAACAGTGAAACTATCAATCTTCACTGCAATTTTATAAATTATAATCGACGAAATCCAAATAAAAACACCGATTTGCAATGTTAAAATAAAAAAAATTCTGGCTGGGGCTTAGCGCCCCCTCCCCGGTGGCGGTGTTTACAGTATGCAAGGTGGGAAAATTTCAAACCAGATCAAGCCTGGAAAAATTACCTAACAAACTCAAAAATAATTAGTATGAGTGAAACTTATTTTTAGAAAATGTGTGAAGAGCCCACATAATGCGAGTCAATTATTATCTACTTTAAAGTATTTAAAAACTTGCGCAAGTACTTTACCCTATGTGAGAGTACAAGCACGCTTGTTACTTTCGGGTTAAAATAATGGTGAAACGTATTTAACCACGATTTCTCTAAGTACCACGCAAGTGACAGTGCAGCCTCATCCATATAGCCGACATCTATGGTGTATTCGGCACCACGAAAATAATAACAAAAAAGGAATTCCTGAATAAGATAAAAATATAATATTATTAAATCTAATAACTACCATGAACAAAATGTTCCCGGAGGTTGTGCCCCGAAACCCTCAAGATGTATTCCACTTGTTAAAGCTTCCGACCTATCAAATGCACACCTGCAATGGTGTCATGGTGGTATACGCGAATATCCGGCGTATACACAAAATGAAATACATACCCCACAGTAAACCTAAAACAAATCAGGGCATGCGCTGTATCGGTGCAAAATACAAATGAAGAAGCCCAATGTAAAACAATGTAAAGTCAAGCACATAATCTAAATTTGCAATCACAACAATCATTAGTAACAAAATAGACTACAAACAAAACAACCGTAATAAAAACACCTCTAACAAAAGTATTTAAAACATGCTTACAACTCGTTAAAATCGGAAACTTTTCCAGGGCTGTGCGCCCCGGACCCGCACTAGCAAGGGGGCCTCCCCCCCTGACCCCCCATTGTACTAAATCATGTTCTTTACTCACGAACGAGCGTACGCCCTTTTTGATGACACCACTGTTCACCTGATATTCAGTTGAAGAGCCGCTATGCCAGACCCGCACTAGTTTGGGGGGGGGGGGGGGGTTCAGACCCCATTGTACCAGGCAACGAGTTAGACTAAAGGACCTCTCTTTCTATCTCGTTGGTACCAGGCAGAATACTGAGGTTGTGTTTGTGGTTATTAATAATATATAACGAGGACATGGGTTCGAATCTCGCATATGGCATGTTTTTTGCAATCGTCCTTCCTCATGTGCACCCTAAGTGCATTAATATGAGTCATCATCATCATTAATCAATTAATGTTTTGACTGACTTTCAAAATGTTTATTTTCTCATAAAAATCGAAAATTATTCAACCACATTCTGCAAAGCAGCGAAAATGTATGTAACAAGTTTTGTTCTTGGCTGTACTCTGGAAGTTTCTGGAGTTGCGAGTCGCTCGCTGACTAACCTAAGCTTGACCTTGGCCGGCCAGCGCGTGTTGGCGACACGTGAAGGGGCCTTGGTAGAGGCTAGTTAGCCACACGACACGTGCAGGGGCCTGCGTAGAGGCTAGGGTGGCCGGCCTGGAGTGATACGTCTTGGGTTTGTTAGAAGCTTTCTCGGTTATACAATATTCACGATTTTTCTCGGGAAGACCAAGTGGAGGCAGTGTGGTCCACAGCGGCCACGAAACGTTGGTAGTATACAGTGGCGGATACAGGGGGGGGGCGGTGGGGCGATCGCCCCCCCCCCCATGATTCTTTAAAAATAAAAAAATGGTTTTATTATTTTATTGTGCACGCATCAAATGCACTCAGATAAACTGATTTTCAAAATTTTCGCCTGCGGCGTTATTTATTTAAAACTCCCAATAAAAATCAACTTTCCTTTATGTTGTCAGAAATAATCAGTTGCCTCTGAAATGTGTCTGCATCAGTGTGCTTTGATTTATTAAGGTGTCCTCCTATGTGAATCGTTTTTTAACTAATAGGATAGACGTTTAATAAATAAATAAAATGATGAATTGAAAATAAGATCAAACGTTTATAATAATGTTGCAATCTAGCTAGGCCAATGCTGTAAATTGTAAGCTCGACATGACGACAAAACAAATTGGTGCACACAAACTACATTGTTTCCGTATTGCATTTCCGCCCACCACTTTTTCTAAAAACGCACCAAATGCACTCTAAAAACCTGATTTTCAAAATTTTCGCATGCGGCGCAATTAATGGGGGGCTCCGCCCCCCATACCCCCCGTGCGTCCGCGCTCAGTCCCTTTCCCACGACTGTACATGCACTGCACGCAAATCGCCCCCCCATGATTATGTCCTAGATCCGCCACTGAGTTACTAGGAACTCGCCGAAAAAGTAGTCACGAGATTCTCTTATAGGCCTTCAAAGTCTAACTCACTACTTTCCCGTGGTTTGGCCTGTGAGTAGGGGAGTAGTGTATTCCCCAAAACTAAGGGCGAGCTCTGGCCGGTTGGGGTGCGTGTTGCAAAGAGAGCTCTCGCGCAACTTTTTATCACACCTTTCTTCATTCACACAGCCTTATACTCATATTTATTTTCTTCTTTCACTTTTTTCGTCTCCATACTTGCCGGCTCTCTCTGCAACGAGCACTCCTCCGTTCCCACAAAGTTTAACCCATCCTATCCAACATAACATCCTCACTCCTTCCCATTAACCCCCCTCGTCTTCTCTTACGTTCCTCCCATTGGAAAGAAGTAAACATGGTGGTAATCCACAATTATGGAAAAAGAAAATTAGGAAGATTCCAATACAATTGACATGTGCTCTGATAACTCTGCTGTTGAGTGCCCTAAAACAACATTAACTAACTAACTAACCAAATAAACAAGATAAGTGCAGTCAAATTATGAACGACACCAAACAAGTGCGCAATTTCCATCTCACAACTGATTCACAACTCACAAGACAAGAAGTCGCAGAAAACACACAAGACAAGCAAGTCGTAATTACTGCAAATACTAACCAATTATTGACATTACACTAGAGTGACACGTAGACATATGACCTAAGGGTTTGGCGCGCCCTTAAACCAAACCCACATGACCCGTATGATATTCATATCTACTACCATAGTACAGTCCACGAACCACAACGTGGTTATTATTGTCATGATATATGTTGCAATTTATCGATTTGGTTAGTCGGGAAACACTCCCGTAGGTGTTGTTATTATTTACTACAATTCAGAAATTAAACAAGTCCGCCCTAACTGTTGAAATGCCCAAATTTGTTATTGGCGGTCCAATGAATATGTTGCACCTCAGGCTTTCACAGATAGAATATGCACACATCACGTTATTTTTCGGGTAATCTGTCTGGTTTTATTAAATTGCTTCCAACGTTTCGGCCAGTTATAAACCGTATATTATATCCAACCAAATACAAAAATTTATAAAAAAAAAAACCGGCAGCCAAGCTCTCCTTCAAAAGTCTTCGGCTGTGAATGCTGTGAGATATATAAGTTGAGCCAAGCTTTTTATTCTTTCTCCCTATAGTTTCGCTTTGAAAATAAGTAAGATCATTTCGCCTGTTGACGAGCGCCAAGCCAACGATTTTTGTGGTAAAAAAGTAAAATTTTTAAACTCGAAATCATAAAAAAAAATTCTTGGCCATGAACCAAATTCAATGGCCAAGCCATTTTTTTTTATGACTTCGAGTTGTTAAAATTTTACTTATTTCCCACAAAAATCGTTGGCTTGGCGCTCGTCAACAGGCGAAATGATCTTACTTATTTTCAAAGCGAAACTAGGGAGAAAGAATAAAAAGCTTGGCTCAACTTATATATCTCACAGCATTCACAGCCGAAGACTTTTGAAGGAGAGCTTGGCTGCCGTTTTTTTTTTTTTTTTACAAATTTTTGTATTTGGTTGGTTATTACATCTTTTTGTTGTTCGTTTGCTATCAAGGTGTGAATGATGGACTTTGAATGATTAAATTTGTTAAGTTCATAGTTGTTTTTGACATTTTTGGGCCCACGGTCCCCCCAAAGATACCCCTTGTGATTTAAGCACTAGATATTTATAATGGTTAAGAGCATGTTCAATTTTAAGCTTGTACAAATTACTACGCCTGAGTAATTACGCGTTTTGATTTTGATTTTGATTTTCCCCGGTCCCAATTGCCCGGTTTTGGTTATATGAGGTACATCTGAGTGTTTCCCAAGTTTCACAAAGTTCTAAGATGAACCGTTTTCTCAGTATAGCGTTTTATTCATAAGAGTATGGAATTACCTACTTTTGATAATTTTGATTTTCTCCGGTACCCGTTACCCAATTTTGCTTTCCATATTCAAAAGTGATAAAGAATGAGAGATATCAAAATGTATTCCACGTTTGAAACATCTCAGTTGAAGCGTTTTCTTTGAATGATTCATTTCTTAAAGTTCAGATATGTTTTTTGTCATTTTTGGGCCCATGGTCAACCCCAAATTTAGCCCCTTGTGTTTTGGACGCAAGATATTTATAATGGTTAATAACATGTCTAATTTCCAGTTTGTACAAATTACCACGCCTTGGGAATTACGCGTTTTTATTATCATCCAAATTTTGATTTTCTCCGGTCCCTGTTACCCCCATTTTGGTTTTGAAAGCAAAAGTCACTGCGTCTGAAGTACATCTAAGTGTGGTGCAAGTTTCATAGTTCAAAGATTTACCGTTTTCTCTGTTGGCTAAATTAATCTCCGCGGAGAACTCCTAGCCAGCCAGCCAGCCAGCCACCAGCCAGCCGAAAGGAATTTGACGATGTTGAGAGGCTTTTTTAACACAGAACGAGTTGTCGGATCGGGTTGATTTTTTTTTGTTATGTCATGGACCACATACCAGGTCATATACCGAGTTTCAATATTGTAACTCTTTTGGGGCGGCGGTGTGCAGATAGCTGAAAACCCCCCAACTCTGGTAGCTGTATATAGGGCTGGAGTTTGGTGTCGCCTAAGCAGTCGCATGCGCTTGTCTGCCGGGCGACGACCGTCGCCCTAGATACCACCCTATTTTTCACAGCAAACATACAAGCAAGTGTTGGACATAATTTTGTGCAATGAAATGAATGATATCCAATTTCTCTGCATTGTTAATTATCTGGGTAAGGTACATAGTTTATTGAGTGATTATCTTGTTCTGAAGATGCGTATTATTATATTTGAAATCTAAGTTTGTTTCATAAGCCTTGTTCTGCACATTTTAGTATTTGCCAATAGAGCTACAGCCACCAACTACTTAGATTTCGGGGACTTGTTTTTGTGTTTTGTTTCTTATATTTTTAAATCGTATTTAGAGTGTACCCGCTTATCTTCTTCCACCGATAGTGTACTCTGATTCGGGAGGTCCCGGCTTCGAATACCGTCAAGACCGGCAATCATGACTGAAGTTTATTTTCAATGGTTTCCACAGTCGATCAAGGGGACATTCCCTTAACAATTAATCACTAAAATCTAGTTAGTCACCTGAACCAGTGGCTAATCTGTTTTGTGGGGGGAAGGAAGAAAGGGTGAAGAAAGTTCAAGACTTTCAGACATTTACAAAACGAAAACGAACTTGGAAGCAGTAGGGATTCTATGAGGGGGGGGGGGGGGGGGAACACTTTTGCAAACCCAAACCATTACAGAGACTGTTTTAAGTCTCACCCCTTATCGCCAAAGACGTCAAAGTTTGTGAATTTGCAACTTTCAAAGGCATAACACACTCCTCTGATAGTTGCTAACAGTAATAACATTGAATTAGTTCTTCCACTTTCAAGAATATAATTCATTTTTTCAAAGGGTGTGAGAGTATTATTCAATGAATTTGGTGGAGGTGCCAGGTGGCCTATAGCAAATTTGCCAGAATTCGTAAATATGGTGGAGGTGCCGGGTCACGCGCGACTGTGAAGACGTAAAAATCGTTGCGTGGCATTACCTTACCAACCCTGAATATACATAATACTAACCTCAGTATTTTGATACAAATTTGTTCTTTTTGGAAGTTCTGAACATTTTTTGACACAAATAATATAAATATGTCACTATTATGTTTGTATCAACATTTTCATGTAATACCACTTGCTACTGAATAATATGTCATACCCTAGCCCTAATAACATTATGCATGATAATTAAAATGATCTAGGTAGTGTGAGATTACATTTTTAAATCAATTAGATGTTTCTCTTTCACTATTGGAGCCAACATAATTATACATATCAATAAATAAAATTAATATTGAACACAATTGTAAAAAAATAAAGTCAAAAAGTAATAGTGAAATTAAAAAAGAGAAAGTACTCGGACTCGAATTGGACTCGATATTAGAGATATTTTAAGTACTCAGATTTGACTCGAATAAAAAAATAGGGCTTGCACACCCCTAATTTTCTCAGTCATTATTTGCATTGATTTTGTTTATAGATAATGAAAAATCAAAATGACTTTTTCGTGCAACTGAACTACGTTTTTGATTAATAACATACCTACACTAATTTTTTCGTTGTAAAGACAAAATGTATTAAAAGTTAAATCATGCATGTTATACAAATTTAATGCATTTCAATTTTCAATTATCTTTTTTATTATTATTGATTAGGACTTAAGTAAGATGCCCTCATCAATACATTACACGCATTGTTTTCTGCTGAATACTTGAATTTTATTTTGTACTATCATTTTTAAACCACTAGATAAAGATTTTTGGATGAGCGTAGCGAGCGTAGCGAGCGAAGCGAAGATTCCATTTCACTACACTGGAGAAAAAAATCCGGAATGTTTTTTTTTTTTTTTTTTTTTTTTTTTTCTTTCTTTCTGTATTTTTTGTGTTTTGTTAACACGATTCCGGCTAAACCGATACTCCGATTGCGATGAAATTTTATGGAGACCTTCGAAATCTCTGAACTTAGAAACTGCCACGTTTTTGAGCGCAATCGGGAAATTTTTTCTCATAAAAAACGCAATTTTACGATTTTTTTCGATTTTTAAAAAAATTTCTTTGACTAATAACACCTACATGCTTTATCCGATTGTAATGATTTTTTTACAGAACCTTAATTTTATGAATTAAGATATTTGTGTGAAATTTGAGCGTAATCGAAAAATTATTTCTCATGAAAATCAAAATTTTACGGGTTTTTTCTTTTCTAAAACAATTCTTTGACTTATAACACCTACATGCTTTATCTTATTGTAAAGATTTTTTCACAGAACCTTAATTTCGTGAATTAATATATTCGTGTTAAATTTGAGCGCAATCGAATAATTATTTCTTATACAAATTGCAATTTTACGATTTTTTCTTTTTAAAAAATTACGATTAATTAAAAAAATTAAGTTAATTTTTTATTTTATTTATTTAATTATAAAAATTAAGTTAATTTTTATTTAATTTAATTTAATTTAAAAAAATCTTCGATTAAGTAATGATTTTTTCACAGAACAACAGAAAATCCGCGTAACACATGGCATCTCAATGCACCCCTATACGCTCATCCAACAACGCGGCGGGACTTAAGCGTTTTCCTAGTATGACTACAGTGTACAGGCGCGTAGGAAGGGGGGGGGGGAATGGGGGGAGTTTCCCCCCCTTTTTACCGTGACACCCCCACTTCAGAATCTTAGAAATTCAGTCTCGCCGTAAATACGCACGGAAACAAATTCTGAATAACGAATTTTCAATTTTGAATTTCCCACTGTGATTCTTTTGTTTTTGTAAATGATTAAAAAGTACATTATAATTGCCATAGGTAGCGTCGGATGTTGTGACACGGTATTGCAGTCCGTATACTGGGTACTGGGGTGTGTTTAACGAAGACTTGTTTGTGGCTGGTTAGTTTAAGTTATGACTTGACACTGACAGTGGAAGGAAGGAGAACCTCAGAATAATGAAGAAAATACCTTCAGCTCTTTTGAACTGGCTCTTAACTATTCCAACTTTATTTTTAGTTTTATAGTTTTTACTGTACAAAAAATACATTAATTTGGTATTGCAATCAGCACACGATTTTTTTCTAGAACGCACCAAACACACTCTAAAAACCTAATTTTCAAAATTTTCGACTGCGGCGCTGTTGTTGGGGGCTTCGCCCCCAAACCCCCCGTGCTTGGCAGCAGATTTGTTGTTCCCCCCCACTCGAAAAGGAGTTCCTACGCGCCTGACAGTGTACATAAAAACATTTTTATTTCATATTTTCATGTCAGAAAGCGGTTTTCTGGGCATTTGACGCAAATATATTTCGGAAAAAATCGTCTTCAGCGGCTGGGGCTCTACCCCAGACCCCGAAATGGTCCATGGAGTACAAAGTACATATACTTATACTGTAGTTGTCCCGGTTTGTAACTTTCAAAATTCGTTTTATTATTGTAGGCTTAGTATCAAATTGAAATCACCATTTTATTTCAAATTGCTAATACTGGGTAGATACCAAGCTTAGAGAAGGATGCAACGTCATTGTGGTTGTGTGTTTCTCTCCTGGACATCACGTAACATGTGTATTCACAGGGAGACACACATGGGGTTTGTATATGACAAAATAGTCTAATTTTGCATGAAAATCCTCATTCAAAAGCCAATTTCAATCGTATTTAATATATTGTGTTCGATTTTTTCGGAAATTGTAATAATTTCCCTCATATTAATATGTTTTAGGTACACGCGAAGGTAAACAATGACAGGTGAATTATGCATTCAAGCCACCCTTTCAAGTTATTCAACTCCATTGAATGTCCACCCTTCCGACGGCAGGGCCGACGTCCGGTGGTGGGGGTACCCTGGTACTCTGCTAGCCGTTTACCTGGGTGCCTAGAACTCCAGACCCTGGTTTGCTTGATGAGATGGTTGTTCAGTTGCAACCAAATAACAGAAACTATCGTATTCCAACATGTATATCCTCGCCAACACGACCCCCCCCCCACAAACACACACACAAGTGACACAACGATGTATTCCGAACATGATGAACCGGGAATCACAAATATCATCTAATAATAATAAAAAATAAATTTTTCATTATAATCTATGGAACGTACTCATTTATGTTAATTAAATCCGTTCGCGCCAGAATTATTCGCACAATGTCAAAAAACGTCACGTTATAAACCCTATACATACATACTATCAAGCGTAATTCCCCTATTTGCTAATTGCTATGAAAGATGGTCATGATAATATTCCAAGTTCTAAGTAGTTCAAACTTCAAAGTAACACATAATCACCAAACGGTCGACGCGCCCGAAATTCAAATAAAACAGCCAGTGACTTCAGTGGAATGTAGTCATTGTTATTATTGTTATTATTGTATATTGTATATTGTATATTGTATATTGTATATTGTATATTGTATATTGTATATTGAATATTGTATATTGTATATTGTATATTGTACATTGTTATTGTTGTTCCGCAACGTTGTGGATGGAAAATTCAATGATAACTTTGATGAGTTCATTAAAAAAAATAATGAAGTTCACGATCACCAAACTAGGCAGGCCAATCAATAGGACTGGTAACCAAAAATCAATTTTTATTAATGGAATTAAATTGTATAATAACCTACACAACAGTATCAAAAAAAGGAGATTCAATAAAACTGAATGTATTGATTTTTTAAAATCTGAATTTCCATATGCAGGAATGTGACTGAAATTGTTTTGTAATGTTTGGAATAGTTTTATTATGTAATAATTTAATAAAAATTAATAAATTGTATTTAGAGTCTACCCACTCAGTTATATAACTGATTTTCAGTGGGGGACTTTAAATCAAAGCAACCAAGCCAACCCTGTAGGCCCCGACGCAATCGACGAGTGACCGATAACTAATGTATAGACTCTGTTTTCTACTTATGTGAAGTATGTGTATTTGTATTTTATATTGTTTGTTATGAATTTATGATTGTAACATGTTACGAACTAGCGAAAGCTAAATAAACTAGGAAAACGCTTAAGTCCCGCCGCGTTGTTGGATGAGCGTATATGGTGCATTGAGATGCCATGTGTTACGCGGATTTTCTGTTGTTCTGTGAAAAAAATCATTACTTAATCGAAGATTTTTTTAAATTAAATTAAATTAAATAAAAAATTAACTTAATTTTTATAATTAAATAAAATAAAATAAAAAATTAACTTAATTTTTTTAATTAATCGTAATTTTTTAAAAAGAAAAAAATCGTAAAATTGCAATTTGTATAAGAAATTATTATTCGATTGCGCTCAAATTCAACACGAATATATTAATTCACGAAATCAAGGTTCTGTGAAAAAATCATTACAATAAGATAAAGCATGTAGGTGTTATAAGTCAAAGAATTGTTTTTGAAAAGAAAAAAAACCCGTAAAATTTTGATTTTCATGAGAAATAATTTTCGATTACGCTCAAATTTCACACAAATATCTTAATTCATAAAATTAAGGTTCTGTAAAAAAATCATTACAATCGGATAAAAGCATGTAGGTGTTATTAGTCAAAGAAATTTTTTAAAAATCGAAAAAAAATCGTAAAATTGCGTTTTTTATGAGAAAAAATTTCCCGATTGCGCTCAAAAACGTGGCAGTTCTAAGTTCAGAGATTTCGAAGGTCTCCATAAAATTTCATCGCAATCGGAGTATCGGTTTAGCCGGAATCGTGTTAACAAACACACAAAAATACAGAAGAAAGAAAGAAAAAAAAAAAAAAAAAAAAAAAAAAAAACATTCCGGATTTTTTTCTCCAGTGTAGTGAAATGGAATCTTCGCTTCGCTCGCTACGCTCGCTACGCTCATCCAATAAATCATACTACTACTAACTACATTATACCCCACAGTATAGTTACTACATTATACCTCACAATAGTTACTACATTATACCTCACAATAGTTACTACATTATACCCCACAGTAGTTACTACATTATACCTCACAATAGTTACTACATTATACCTCACAATAGTAACTACATTATACCCCACAGTAATTACTACTGGAAGGGCGAACCGCGAAGGGATGTCCGAGCGCTCACGACTGAGGTAACCTCGGAAAAACTTCAGTTACGATTGCCGGTCTCGACGGGAGTTGAACCCGGAACCTCCCGAATCAGAGTCGCGGGCTAAGATAGGATTATTTCGTCGCTGGCTGGATCCTATCCCGACACTCCATACACAGACTACGATAATAATAAACACTATGATAATTACTAATAACTAGTGAGAAATGTGACAAGTGAGTCGTACTCTAAATACGAATCAGTTATTTTTTTCTTTTATTTCGTTCTTTCTTTGATAATTCATAACTCCATATTTTGAAACCAAGACGTATATTACTCAGTGGTGTACGCAGAAATATATTTCGGGGGACCTTGTACGAACGACTCAGGGGGGGGGGGGGGGGGGGAGGGGTGCCCCGCACAATAGCGCCATGGGCAATAAAAAATATTTTTTTTGAAGTATTTTTTGTGGTTTTAAAAGATCTAACGAATAAAAAAGAAAAAATTAATAGAAATATTTTTTGTGTACCAGAGATTTGTAGAATATTACATAAAAATTTTAAAAGTGGTTTTTTCGGGGGAGGGGGCAATCTTTCCGCCCCGCCCCTGGATAACCCATGAGATCACCTCATCACACGTAGTGTCACCTTTCACATATTTGTAAAATTTATAACTTACACATTTTATTTTCTATGTTTTTTCAACTAGGGTTTTTCTTTTCGGGGTTTTGTGTTAATTTTAATAATATTTCTATTTTTTGTTGGTCTGCTTTGGCGTATTTGAGATTGCGGGTGGACCCCGGTTGAAGTTTGTTGAGATTTTTCACATTATTAGACGTGTAGTTACTCGGGAACAACTTCTAACGTAACAGGCAGCAGCTCTGCGTCAGACATAAAGCGCATAAAAGGAACCTTGTATATTTGTCAAGCTATAGAGGGCCCGGTTGCGCTTTCTTCAGAACAGGGGTTTTGCGTTGCCGGGGGTTTGCGTCTTTGACAAGCTTCGGAGAATTTTAGGGACTTGCAGCTCCACCCAGTGACAACTCAACTTCCGCCCGGACGAACGGGGAGGGGGAGGCATTCCAGAATCCAGGATGGGGTTGAAACAGCCCCTTATTTCGTGGGCCCCGATGGGAAATAAAAGAGAATTTTCAGGGGTGGGATTTAGGGGCAAAACTTACTTTACATGTTAACTTTTCCGTATTATATACGATAATAATATTATGATAATATGTTATTTTTGTTTCATTTAAAACGTCAAGAGTAAGCATAGGGGTGCACCCCCCCCCCCCCCCCCCCCCCCCCCCCCCCCCCCCCCCCCCCCCCCCCCCCCCCCCCCCCCCCCTGCCATAATAATAATGTAAAAAAAAATCTTTCTTTTTGATCATGTTGAAATATGCATTTTTTTTTTTTTTTTTAAAATTTGATGTTTTTATTCGAGAGTATGTGGGTGATATGACGAGAACGCCAATTAAAAAAATAACCATGCCCGGCGTGTTCGAACCCACGTCCTCAAAGTGTCACATGCTTCGGACCAGGTCCTAATCGTTTGCCTGCCTGCACGTTTTACCGTAAAAGTAGTTTTTTTTGTTATTTCGAGATGCGGAAGCCAACAGATTTTTTTTAAATTCGGAAATCCACAAAAAACAGCCCTTTACATTTAGAAAACTACCTTCCAAAAAAATGTCAAAACAGCCATTCACATCCCCATCCGGAATGAAAAAAAAAGTCTGCGAATTTGCCAGCGTCCCACGGGGGATTGTGGAGGGAAAACTGCCCCCCCCCCCACCCCACCCCCCCCCACCCCCCCCCACCCACCCCACCCACGCACCCAAGCAAAAAAAAGAGCGAGCCACGCACCGTTTTCATAGAGAACAAACCTAACACAATGATAAAAAACCCAAACACACAGAACATAAATAAAAAGAAAAAAAAAACATGACAGCGGCACAGACGCCATTGACGATAAAACGAGCGAAAAAAATGGCCCAAAAAGAACTGGTTGCATTTATTTATAATCCAGACGCACCCCTCATACGAGGTTCCAAACAAAAACATTCATTTAAGTCAGCCACGTAGAATTAAAAATCTTCTTTCAGAGACTGGGTTCGAACCCGGGGGCCTTTTGCATCGATTCAGGACTCTAACCAGTGGCGTAAAGGGCAAACGATAAAAAAAAATTTTTAGTTTTTTTTTTATAGTCCTCCTTTGTAAATAAGTTTTATAAGAATAGGGTTACGTTTTAAATAAATAAATACATTTTATTTGGTAAAGAAAAATAACAAAATACAAAAACTATACACAAAGAGATTTTTATGAAACACTAAAACTCCACTATTTGATTTTACCAAATATGTTTTTGAAACCCCCGCCCTCCCTATACGCTTTTGGGGTGGTTTGACCAGAAGGCCTGTCCACCGCGTCACCCCCCGTCGCCCCTTACGTTCCCCCTTGGAAAGAAGTATACATGGTGGTAAATCAACGGTTAAAAACCTTTTTTGAAGATTCCTATACATTGACATGGGCACTGAAACCTACTGTTGGTGCCCAAAACAACACTAACTAACTAAAAATAACACGAAAATAGGGTGAATGTTTCGGGGTATTTCCCGAAGTGGTGGATGTGTAAGAAAACATCTAGAAAACCCTTACTGGCAAACCCGCCCGAAAATTTACCAAGGTTTTCTTAGGGTCAAAGGGAATCTTGGATTTAAAATCCCTTCACTATCACACCGACACCAGTAATCACCCCGAACAGGAACACCTAAGGTGGTCACAGATCCACCCGCAGCGCAGCCGGTCCAACAAGGCCTGGCCTTTAGCCTCCTGGACCCCGGCACCTTGCCTGGGGTCATTCAGCGCGGTAGCAGCCACAGCGACCTGGACCGGCACCCTTTCCTGGGGGTCTGTCCCAGCGCCCCCCCCCCCCCGTGGGGTTTGGGGTAGCAGCCACAGCGACCCGGACCGGGACCTTGCCTGGGGCCCCTGTCAGCGCGGTACAGCCACAGCGACCCTGGACCCGG